>JFFI01001221.1:40300-74678 GCA_001563125.1 Colletotrichum salicis | reverse complement strand
AGCCTCGAGGTCGAATTGGACTTCCAATCCGACAATTAAACCACACGTTGTCGAAAGTCTTGTTAGTCTCTTGCCTCTTCCCACAGATCAGCAAACACCACAGCTGATTGAGACTCATTCATCAGTCATCACCGCCCATCAGAAAATAAAGGCTACGAAGCGGTTAAAAGCCGAGTTCAGGATCAAGTTTAATCTCGTTGCATTTGACTTCACCCAACCCCACGTTCCATGCGTCATCAGAACTGTGGTTGGCCTGTCCTGTATAATATGTGCGCAATTTTCTGGTCTCCCCGGCTTGGCTGTATTACGAATAGCAACATGAGTATCAAAGAACTTTCGCAAACTTGCAGTCAAAGACAGTGCTCACCGCTCAGCTACCATGTGGTGCCAGTTCCCCGGCTGGTTCAGGCAAGCATATGTTGTCTCCGCCCATGTGTTCAAAGTTCAAACCTCTCTCTAGCGCAAAATGGATTTAAGTTGCGAGCTTTCATTAATTAGTACGCGTAACGGAAGATGGCCCGTCTGCGATTTATGCCTGAATGCCAATCAGGTGCAAGCAAGTACGAATGCCTCCACTGGGTGGCCGATTCTAAACTTTATTTCAGAGGCCGCTTGATAGTCCCGCTGAGAAGTGATTAATCTTAATAGGGGTCTGGTCCCAGGGGTAATTCGGGAAGCGAGAACGAAGTTTTCAGAGCCCGAGCTCACTGTAAGAACACTGCTCCTTTCTTGATTGCACAAAGTCCACCACTTCAAGTTACGTCCAGGGCCGTAGAGTTTAGGTAGATGCTTAAACGGAGGTCTGAGTCTGGTTTTGTGTCGGGTTCGACAATCTAGCCTCCGTCAAATTTGAGCAATACCTCCGCCAGAGTTTGTGCCACTGTTCCAGCGTAACGATGCTTGGCATCAAACCATCGCCTGGTCTGCTGTACACGGGCGCTCTAGGTATTGTATTCCTCAATTTGTTAAGTCCAGTAGCGGACTAGTCCGCAATTCATTGCTTTTGGCTACCGGACTTTGTTAGATGTGCGAGGACCGCTATATAAGAGTGTTGGCAAATGCAACTATGTTTCATCTAGGCTATCTTGGCATTCCACTTCCCATTGAAGCCCACGTCCCACCCTCCGCTGCTGGGGATTTCCACCCATACGCTGTTCCGAGCACTCGGGTTCGCAATCGTAGGTAACTTTGGTGCAGATATTTGTAGGTGTTAAAGTGAAACTCTGGTTGGAAGTCTCCAAACCTCGGACTTTGCAGACCAAGTTCAGTACTTGTTGTTGTTCTCATGGTAACGTTGATGGTGGGCTCACCACGATCACCAGTCATTGCGGCCATGATTTGCCAATGGCTCTCGGGACGGCGACCCATCGACTCCGGCGCGTCAGACCAAGATCTCAACTTCGCAGCCATTCAGGGGCGATGATTCTCTTTCCATCAGTCGAAGATCCAAGGTTCGTCCCATCTATTAAACTTCCGCTGTAGTGGGGTAGCATTACGGATTGCTCCGTGGCGTGCTAGCTCCAAGGAGCCTTATCGTCCGCAGCGTTTCATTTAGAGAGGGAACAACTGACTCGAAGGCGTGCCGTAGCACTGTAGACAGGAATCTTCGGCGCTTTCGGGCCTCTAAGTCAAGGGATAGGAGATGCTGGAACAGGCTGAAGAGTCTGCATACAAGATGTATATAACCAACGGAGGATCGTCATCCGTAGAGAGAGAGCAGGATCTGATTGTCTTCGCAACTATCTTCGTCTTCTTGTTCAAAGGTGCTAGCACTGTTTCCATTCTTTTGTTCAAGGTCGCTTCGCAGACCGTTCCATTCATTCATCGAGATTTTCTCGACTACATTCATTTCACCACCAAAAACCCAGACTTACAATCAAGATGTGGCAAGGATCACACTTGGCTTTTATCCTCGCCGCCGCGGGTTTCTTCGCCCCGGGAGCTCAGGCCGTCGATACCCTCGTAGATGTCGGGTACGCTCAGTTCCAGGGCGCCGTCACCGACGCGGAGCTCGGCGTGACAACCTGGAAGGGAATCCAGTTTGCTGCTCCCCCGGTGGGCGACCTCCGCTTTGCCGCGCCGGCCGACCCAGTCCAGTCCGGACTTGTCAACGCCACCGCCCACGGCCCCATCTGCCCTCCCCAGCAGCCAACCGACTGGACCGTTTCCAGCCCCAACTCGCGCTTCACCGTCGACGAGGACTGCCTCTACCTTAGTGTTACAGCCCCGTCGGATGCGCAGACCGACTCCAGACTGCCCGTTGTCTTCTTCCTCCAGGGCGGTGGATTCGGGTCTAACTCAAATGCAAACTGGGATGCCAGCGAGATCGCTTCGGATGGAAACGTTATTGTTGTTCAGATGAACTACAGAGTTGGCATGTACGGATTCCTGCAGGGTGAGGAGGTCAGGGCCAGCGGCGGTCTCAACGCCGGAGTCAAGGATATGGTGAAGGCTCTTGAGTGGGTTCAGGCCAACATCGGCCACTTTGGCGGAAACCCCGAGCAGGTTGTCCTCGACGGTGTCAGTGCCGGCGGTTCAGCTGTTGGTCTTCTCATGACTGCTGATCTCGGCAGCAAGCAGCTCTATGCCGGAGGTATTGCGGAGTCTGGCGGCTGGGTCACGATGCGCACCATGGAGCAGGGACAGGGCCAGTACGATTGCCTCGTCAAGGAGAAGAACTGCACCGATGCAACTGACTCTCTTGCCTGCCTTCGCGCCTTGAACCAGTCTGAGGTCCGTTCTTCTAGCTGCTGGTTCAACCCTGGTATCGATGGCGAGCTCTTCACCGACAGCATGGTCAACCTCTTCAAGCAGGGCAAGTACAACAAGGTCCCCACCATCTGGGGTTCTTGCGCCCAGGAGGGAACCATGTACTCTGCTCCCCAGTCTACCAACTCTACCGAGGAGGCGAATACTTGGCTCCTCGGACAGGACCCCTCCCTCTCCAATGCCTCCCTCGCCATCCTCGATGATCTTTACATCAACACTCCCCGCACCGTCTACCCTGACTCCGGAATCAAGTGGAGACAAGCTGCCGATGCCATCGGTGACATTGGCAACCACTGCATCATCCGCAACATCCAGAACTACCTCGCCCGCGACGAAGCCATCACCTACAACTACAAGTTCGCAGTCCAGGATCCCAAGAACGAGGCTGAGGGCTTCGGCGCGTACCACACTGTGAACACCTACGCCTTCTGGGGAAACAACAGGACCGACGGTCAAGCGCCCGAGTCCTACTTCACCATCAACAAGCCCATCATCTCGCAGTTCCGCAAGTACTGGATCTCATTCATCCGCAACCTGGACCCCAACACCGACCGCGAGAAGGGCGCTGCCGAGTGGAGACCTTTCACCGGCCCTGAAGGCCGCGAACGTCTGTTCGTGCAGACGAACAATACCCACATGGAGAGGATGAGCACTGCTCAGAACTTGCGTTGCGATGTTGTGAGACCTGCGTCGGAGAACTTGGGCAAGCCGGTTGACAAGGGCGTTGTCACTGAGCTGGATGCTACCCTGGCGGCCAGCATCAACAGCACTACTGAGGACACCAAGTTCAGGAAGAGACACGTTAGACAATTCTCCAGATACTACTAGGCGTCTCGTATGATCCTTCATTTTTAGCCAATACCATTTCTCCGCTGGAGAATACTTGCCAGCAGGCATATTTACCAGCTTAGCGTACACCTTTTGATCCCAAGTTTACCTGTGCTGCATGCTGAGTGCAAGGCTTTAAGTGACCTGTTATGCTTGTATCACGCCCTATTGCTTTTCGTTCGGAAACTCTCGAGACACGTATCTGCTAAGTAGATCTTCAAGGTCGAGAAACTATCCTTTACCGCGAACATTACTTGCGTTGGCTGGCTCGGAGTTCCGAATCAAAGGCCCCACTTGTTCCAGCGCCGGCACCGGTAGTCATCACACCGGAAGTCATCTATACGGCAGTAGATCTTAGAGTGCCGCTGTCATTCCCGTTCCTGCACTTGCATTCCACTCCATCTAGGGATTTAGCATCTCCCTGTGAAGTTGTCAGCAATTCACTCAATAACCTGGTCTATGCACGTCAACACAACACTTACAAGAGCTGATCTGGTTGTCATAGTCTCCCGAGTAGCCCTGGTCATCTGCCACGGCGAGATTGTAGTTGTAGCCGAGCGAAACACCGCGGTCGTCACCCTTGTTGTTGCAGTTGCTATTTGGATATCAGTTTAAGAAACCGAGAATGACCATCCGCGAACACTAACATGAACTTGTAGAACTGGCAAAGTCCGCCTGTGTTTGAGCTCAAAGAAGTAGTCTGATTCTCGTACTTGTCAAGGAAAGCCTGAGTCTTGTTGAAGCTAGAGTAGTTGACTGGATAGGATACTACATCAGCAACTTGACCTTGAGTAAGTGACTTCGTCATGTGATGAGGCTTACCGCATCGTCCGGGGGGAGCTCCCCAAGAGAGGCACTCGCCAAGGAACCCGGCCTCGGAGCATTGAAGCAGGAAAATGTTGTCGGGAATCACGGGCGGCCTGTTGGGGTCGGGGTTTCCATCTCCGGGGACCTCCTGTCGCTTCTCAGTGGTTGCCACAAGGTTAATGAGGTTCGACTTCTGGAAAGCAGCGAATGCCTCGGGGTGCTTCTCTTGGACACTCTGGGCAACGGTAATGATGTTGGTGTTCTCTTGGATCTCGGGTAGAGCGGCGGCTTGCTGGAAAGCCCAAGATGCCAGCACAACCGACGTGAGAGATGTGAGCTGCATGATGCTTTTGTATACAACGAACGCCGAGCGGGTATGTATGTACTCGTGCTATCGCGACTGAGGCGACTGAAGTTCAAGGTAGCGCAAGAAGGATAAAGAGTGAACGCGGAGGAGCACACCGTCTGTTTAAACAAGTTCGGGGACTTTTCATTTCATTTACTATTGTTTTCAAAAAGCCCGTCTGCCAAGTGACCACCCCGCTCAAAAAAAACCACGCCGGTTAAGGTTCACGACTTGGTTACGAGGGTCGCCCATGTGCGAGTCATTATCGGAAGCGAAATAGTGTCCACTCGATCCAGGGCGAGAGAAACGTTGATGAAATCAGTTCAGTCCGTCAATTGGCCCGGCCCCATCTCCTGGAGTTGCATCAACAAACCCAATTGTTCCGTTTTGCCAGAACGGCCTCGCTGTTCCCGTGATGTTTTTTCCAGGGAGCCACGATCGACAAAGTCCCTGGAGCAATATCGAGAAGCATGGGAATCGTGATCTTGGCGCTATATCCGGTTCATCCGAGATGTTATGCTCTGCAGGTTCACAGAACTCAATTTGCCCAGCCACCATAGCAGCGATATTTACCTCCCTGAAGGGGTAGTGAGTCAATATAATAGACTCTTTGGAACGGCAACGCCAAGATGTCGATTGGTTCCGCACACATGGATATCCACGAGAACCTTTACGCCGAAAAGGCACAAAGAAGCTCCCGAGATGAGGTCGAATGCTTGAAGTCTCTGTCCCCCAGTACGACGGAGAATATCTCCCCCGCTTCGGTAATATAGTCAAAAGCAGTATCCGTACTTACGTAGGCGACGCCCAAACGCTCGATGCTGTGGCAGGATTGGGCCTGTTGAATCGTCGCTCCGAATCGGCTGGTGCTTGCAACCTGAAACCAGCATAATCAGGCAACGATTGATCTATCGGATTTCACAGGAATGAGTTCATCGCTTCTTTTGCCATTAGACGCTTTGCATCTTTGAGAAGCTATTCCTTGTATGCTTGTAACCATGCAGCTACTTTGCTATCTCCACCACCGCTCAGGGGGGAACGTTTTATGCTTCAGGCTACCTCGTTTCTCATTGATGCAATTGAAGCTAGAAGTTTCGTAAAAGTAGCGTAAGACTCACAATCCCCTATAATGAGAGTTGTGCTAACTCGAATTCAATTATGCTATCTTGCTTGCTTTGACAATGACGATGATGCAGATTCTGGAGCCGGATGTAAATGACTACTCAAAGTTAGGATGCCATTTAGCTACTTAGGTACTGTGCATACAAACGCCTTTGATATGCACGAGACTAGTTAAGTGCGTTGCGGAACCTTTTTCTTCATTCTCAATCGAAGTAAGAAGAAAGAAAAAGCGACAAAGCGTCTGAAATGATGGCAGAAGCTCCAACTCTGCGCGATACCTCATATAAGTACGTTCCTACAGGCATTTATATGCTATGTTCTTTGTCTTTCACGACTACTTATCTTGTTCATGTGATTCGCTCACGAAAATATCAACGATGAGTTTTATACTTGATTAAAGACACCTAATACTTCTATACAAGAGGCCTTTTCCCCTCATGTGATTTGAGCCACCACGGCCATGACCAGGCACCCCCCGCTACGACTCAGTTCATGTTGCCGCCAGTCGGAGTCTTCGATATTTCTATCCCGACTGGACGGAGCTATTGCGAACATCAACATGGAAGCGAGTCCTCCAATGAGATCTCGAACTTAGAGTCGTTATCGCCCCAAGTTGAAAGAACTGAGCCACACCAGATGGGTGTCGCATTGTCGGAATAGCAATTAATAACAGCACCCTGGAAGAGCCTCACTGGTAATGCCGTTACGAGGGGCTACTTTCGGTTCCGGAGCCCGCATCGTTTTCTGGACTAAGCAACTTTGCTAAATTCGAACAATTTGCAAAAGCACCGATGGTCGGAACTACACCTACTTAAGAGTGCAGGCAAATAAAGGACAAGTGAAATTTGCAATCGTTGACATCCAATCGGCATACGCACCAACCAACGGCTCCAGACTAGAAATCAGACAGAAGAAATTGTGGTGAGTGATTGGTCACTGAGCCTTCTTCTCTGTGTTCTAGAAGCCAACACCTTCATGTTTCAGCCACGGACAAGTTTCTTCTTGTTTCTCGCGAAATCAAACGGAGCCCGTTTCGCGTAGACGTTGAGCGGCTTTGCAGTGCCGGCATTAGAAGGAAAGAGGCAATGAATCTATTTGAGAATTGGAGAATTACAGATAACCGTCCGTCCAGCTTAACGGTCTCCCGTGTCTCTGGTATGGAGGTCTGCTGGGCCGTTTAGCCATAGATATGCCCTCATTTTGCTTTTCCCTCCTGCATGACACGGCAGGAAATAGCTGAGAAGATTAAAAGCGCGAATCAAGTTTAGTGATGTTGATGATCATCGTGCCAGACTAGAAATCCGGATCCAGAGTTTTTCAACAAGATAGACTCGATGACAGGGGAGTCAAGGACATGCGTTGAGATCATTATACGTGCATCTAAACAGAGCCCTATCTACCTTATGCACAGAGGATGGCAATTATTTAGGATTAAAGACACATTAGTGCTGGCACGAGTACCAGAACAATTGCTTAAAGATAGACATGACCGGATACTAGTCTATACCCCGGCACCGAGGATCTACAGTCCTCCGCACGGAAGCTCCTCCGCGTGCTCCGGAACCCACTCCGGGATCCTTCTTAATTCTCCGTGACGCGATTCCAAGTCAGGTCTGGTCGCAGATGAAGCTCGATCCCCACCGAGAGTTTCCCCCTTGCAGCTCTTCTGTGGCAGAGCACCGATATCCCCAAACTTGAAATAAGCAACAAAGCCCGGCCACCTCGTGGTCCCGAATGCCCCATATGTGCTCTCAAGCTGTCCCCAACAACAAAAGGACCCGAGATCATTCCAACTCAAAGCTTCCAAGACTTTTGCTTCTCCCGTGCTCTCTCAACTCTTAAGCTCCCAGATCGGCGCTGAGATCGTCCGAGGATGCGGTCCATGCGCCGAGACAGCAGCGACAGAACCTTGCGGGACTGTGCGGCTGCGTGTCCCTTGAAACCAAACACCGCCCATCAGCTGTCACGCCAGCGGGTGTGAGCACAGCGCCCCAAGCTCTTGAGCTCATCTTTTGGTGTCTCGATAGGCGTTTCGCGGGCATAGCCAAGATACGTCCGTCCAGTATGCCTGGACTGCGACACTATGTGCTGGGCCGCTTGCCGGCTTCCCTTTTCTTTGAGCTTCCCCGTCGTTAGTTCGTTTAGAAATTGGGATTTCTCCAGAATTTTATCCAACTTGAACATACCGCATTGTTAGCAGGAAGCTTGTCTCTACAGTGACGAGTGTATCCTGATCCAACATGGCCACCGCCAACGATTCGTTTTCCAACCAGTCCTCCTGGGGGCCCCTCGAGACACTGCAGGCATTCCCAAGCCCATTGGAGAAGCCAGTACCATACTTCATCACAGCTTTCCTGCTTTTTGTCTTCTACTTTTCCATACAACAAGCAGAGCAAACGCCACACACAGATCTGCCTATCGTCAACCCCCGGCACAAGTGGGATTTTACTGGATTGAAAGTCAAGTATGACTTCATTACCAAGGTTCGGAATATCGTGCTGGAGAGGACGAAGACGAACCCGGATGAGCCCTACCAGGTTTTGACGGACATGGGAGACATGACAATCCTTCCTGCGGTACCCTTCGCCAACGAGATCCGCAATCACGAGGACCTCAGCTTCGACCGCGTTCTTGACAAGGCAAGTACTCGCGCCCGACAAGCTTTGAGGCTTCATACTGATTGTGGCGCAGAACTTCCATGCCCAAATGCCCGGTTTCGAGCCTCTGAAGGAGAACAATGCGCAAAAGGCTGTTCTCAAATACGTTATCCGAACAAGATTGACCCAGTTCCTTTGTACGTCCGGATACTACTCCGCCACAGCGACCTGAGCTAACAATCCTGTAGCGAAGCTGACATCTCCCGTTTCCGACGAGGCGACGCTGTCACTTACTGATGTTTTGGGAGAGGAGAAGGGTAACATCTTCAGTCCAGCGTACCACCAGGAGAACCTGCTAACAGAATACAGAATGGACAACCGTGGTAATCAAGGAGAACATGCTCAAGGTTGTAGCCCGAGTGTCCACCCGCGTCTTTGGCGGCGAGGAACTTTGCCGCAACCAGGACTGGATCAAGATCACCTCCGAGTACGCCCGAACTAGCTTCCTCGCCTCAGAGTTCCTCCGAATGTTCCCCAAGTCTCTGCGTAACTTTGCCCACCAAGTCCTCCCCATCAGCCGTCAGCTTCAAGCGCAGGTCAAGGAGGCCAGAGAGATCATCAACCCCATCATGGAGGAGCGCCGCAAGGAGAAGAAAGCAGCTTTAGATCGCGGCGAAGAGGAGCCCGAGTGGAACGACTGCCTCGATTGGTGTGAGGAAGCATCCGACGACGCCAAGTCAGACCCTGCGATGATGCAGCTTGGACTTTCTTTCGCCGCTCTCCACACCACGTCCGATCTGATCACGCAGGTGATGCTCGACCTTGCCAAGTACCCCGACTATTTCGAGCCCCTTCGCAAGGAGATCACCGACGTTATCCGCACCGATGGATGGGCTCGCATGGGTCTCTACAAGATGCGCCTTCTCGACTCCTTCTGCAAAGAGACTCAACGCCTTCACCCCATTGGCATTGGTAAGTCCCTGTCCACCATCTCGGGTAACTATCACTAACATCAATCTTCACTAGTTGCCATGCACCGCGAAGCCACCAAGCCCGTGACCCTCTCCAACGGACTAGAGCTCCCCGAGGGCAGCCGCATCGCTGTCAGCTGTCAAAGGATGACCGATGGCTCCGTCTACTTGGACCCCAGCCGCTTTGATGGATACCGTTACCTGCGTATGCGTGAGTCCCTTGGCGCCGGAAACGATGGATCCGCGCACTTTGTCAGTACCTCGCCCGAGCACCTTGGCTTCGGACACGGCCAGCACGCCTGCCCCGGACGTTTCTTTGCCGCCAACGAGGTTAAGATCATTCTTTGCCACCTTCTTCTCAAGTACGACTGGAGACTGGCAGCGGAGCAGCAGCCCAACACGATCAACTTTGGATTCACGATGGAAGTTGACCCCAAGGCTAAACTCGAGATCCGGCGGAGGACCGGCGACTTGGGCCTCAAGGCATGAAGGGGTTCCATGCGCGGCGGTAGGATACATTAACATCCTCGGGCAAACTTGCATGTGTGATTTATTTCTGGTTGGGCATGCATTTGCTGGGTTTCACTGGGCCCATGTAATCGAGGTCGGACGACGGTCATAACAATGAGCCAAACAGATTGGATTAGCTAGGCGTCAAGTGCATTGTTTTCGAACCAGAACATCATCCTTTGTAAATGTTACTTCGTAACATGTTTGATACACTTGTCGACTTCATTCATGAAAATTTACCGCTTTCGCAACGACTTCATACACAATTGTTCATACTCACGTTACAACATCGAGCAACCACCCAGGAAACACGATCGAATCAACTTGCAACGTGGTATCGTCTGATTCCTTGTGGAAACATCATCTCACCTCCGGCTTGCTTCTCGGATTCGCGCAAGGATTCGTCTTGTCTACGGCCCGTAAGCAAGTCTTTCGCCACGTTGCGCCGACGGGTTCCCTGTTCCGTGAGTTGGGCCACTCAAGAACTCCGACATTCAACACCATTTACTAGCCTTTGACCTTCGTCTGAAGCCATGAATGGAACTTTTGTCAGTGCAATTGTATTTCCGCACACTTTAGATGATCGTGTCGCCTCGGTGGACGATGAGCGTCTAGCCGTTGACACAAAACGTGGATAACGGCAATTCTTTTCTCGTCAACGGCCATCTTTCTCTGGATCTAGATCGTCTGAGCACTATGCCTTTTCCATGATTCTAGGTTTTGGGAAGTATGGCCGAGACAATCACGGCACGAAGGACTGACATAGCACCTTCAACTTCCTTTAGGACTAGTCTCAACGACGCTCGACCTAATCCTTCCACTGAGATGTAGGGGAACTTTCGCCAGTTGAGAGGTAAATGCAGAGTTCCCCGGTGCGCAACGCGCCTTGCCTTGCTCATCTGCGGTCATCAAACGACCACTCTATGTTGTAAATGTGAGCCATCCACCCCTGTACAACAAATAACCTTACTTCATCCTTGAACCGTCTGATAGAGGGCCGCTTGGCAACACCTCTCCCGCACATCGTTCCACTAGAAGGCCAATTCCGTGTGACGATGAGGACCTCTCAAGCCCTCATCAGGCTCATCTAGAAAGAGGTGGGTGAGTTGAGCAATGACTTATCAAAGATATGGTTGGGACCAACCATGTCTAAGAGTAAGAAGCTTGTTCAATAGAGTATCAAGAAGCCAAACTCAGTAATACACATTGAACATTTTGGATCGCACTATGATCAGAAGAACCAATCTCAGAATCTAATTCAGAAGACCTTTGAGCGATTCCATTTGTTTCAACTCTTCCAGCAGGTCGGTGAAGTCTTTGACTCCATGCTTTTCGCTCATCTCCTTGAAGTATGGCAATTGTTGCTTGAGCCACGCCTCCTCGTGGCCAGCGTCGGGAATAGCCATCCCGCCCTCTCTAATCGCCAACATTGTCGTAAACACAACCATCAAAAGCCGTTTTGCCTCATCAAACTCGGCCTCTTTGCCCGGCTCTTTGACAGCCCCGTTCCAGGCGTCTTCTATCTTTGCCGCCAGTGCATCAAAGTCATCTTTCTTGCGAGAAGCCGAGGTTCGGACTAGTCCAACAATGCGATTTGAGTTGCTGGTGTGCGACTTTCCCGCCATGAAGTAGGTTCCATCATCGGACTTTTCCTCTTGTTTGATGAAGTTGACATGGACAAAAAAGGCCGGTGTGCTGAACGTGGTGCAGTGAAGGTTGGTGATTGACAAGGCAATGGATTCCCGTTGCGTCTGGGTGAGAGGATATGTATGGTAAATCTGATAGAAAGGCATTGTGGAAAGTAGAGACAGGAAGCCGGCCGGGAAATGTGGTGCTGTATTGATGCTACGGTGCTGAGAAGTGCCAAAGAAAACTCAGCACATATTCAAATCAAGGGATGTCAGAGTTTCTTCGCAAGGGTTCTTCAAGGTAGTGATGCTCTAGATGGAGGGATTGACAGGTATTTATCTTTCGGTACTGTTATGATGCCAGACTACAAGTAATGATCCTGGCTCGAACTAGATCAGTAATCTGAATGCACCTGATGAGGGGTCTTGGGCGTCGAAGGGCGTATATCGACGTCACAGCTATGTACTTTGCGGGGTAAAACGGCCCAGGTCGCTCTACAGCTTCATGTAGATCCCGCCGGTCCGATCCCGACCATGCCGGCCGGTGGGAGACTAGCATGAGACCGATACTCAAGGGTACAGCCGGCTACCTGCAGCTACTGGGCGAAGAATACCCTCTTTCTCAAGATCACTAACAAGATTGGCGAGATGATGATCGCATCCCCTCGCCATTCTCAGAGCCATAGTCACAGGGAGATATTCTGTATGCAACGACTTGGTGCTATTGTAGGGGACTTCTCCGATGGGAACTACTACTTCCGGGGCGCCGGCCATGACCGGGACGGAAGAGTCGTCAAAGCCCAGCGGCGGTGTGGTTCGAGCCTGGAGGTAGACATCGCGATATGAGGGTTGGCCCACAGACCAGGGGTAGATGTAGAGCCCCTCGGAGCAAGACTTGGGATCATGTCGTCCGTAACCGTCGGTCTCGTACCAGGATCTAAAGAGGGAAATGTTGCGGAGGCCTTCAGCGTAGACTTCTTCCGTCGAATGGATCTGGCCCCATTGCCATCTAGCGAGGGGTCCTGGGTTGATGTATGGTTGACGTCCGTCAAATTTGGCTGCATAGTCCTCGAAGAATGGCTTGCCGAGTTCGTTCCACTGATCATGGGAGACGTAAACGCCATAGGTGAGGTATAACATCTCGTTAACATCGGCTGGTGCTTCTCCGTGAGTCTCGCCCCAGAGCTGCGTGTAGTTTGCAGGAATTGAGTTAGCCTGCAGGAAGCCTTCCAGCTTTCCTACGAAGCTCGCGATAACACTGGTGGCCTCCTCGCTAACGTTGCCCCCAGACCAAGCGCCGCCTCTAGCCGCTGATTGGTAGAGTGTCGTCGGGTAGGAAGTGTAGTTGGAAGCAAAGTCAGGATACCAAGCCTGTGTGACCTTGGCCCAGAGACTGCCGCTGCGAGCAAACATTCCGGCGGTATCTGAGACGAAACTCAGTGGAATGACATGTTCGAGGGAGATGGCGCCCGTGGAAGGCCGATTTCCGAAGAGACCTTGGGATCCTGCCGGACCACGCATGGAACCACCGGTGTCGCTGCCGACAGCAAGATCAAGCCAGTCGTACGCCCCGACTCCGGCACCGGGACCAGTAGACGAGCCACTGGGGTCCTGGTATCCGTCACCTCGGGGGTTGAAAGGGGCATGGAGGTCAACCCAGTCGGCGGTAGGATGATCGCCGTTGGCAAACTGCACAGTACCCATCTTACCAACGAGGACAGCGCCAAGGTCGATGAGTCGTTGCACAGCCGGTCCAGTGTTGTTCTGGCGCCCATACAAGTAGAAGTAGGCTCGGTTTCCGCCGCTCGTGCCTACTCCCTTGACGTGGAAAATGTCCTTGACCCCGAAGCGGAGGCCGGCGAGAGGTTGCTCTTCCGTCTCGGTGTAGTAGAGCCGTGACGGAACTGCGATACTCTTTGCCATGACATTCTCGGTAACGGCAGGGAGAGTAGTGAAAGCACCCTTCTCATCGCTAACCACGCCCTGTACAAAAGCGAGGTGGTCATCATCGTACAACCGGTGGGCTTTGTAGATGTTTCCGGTGTGAACCGAGACGAAGTAGGGGCCTCGAGGGAGACTCAAGTCAGTTACACCACTCGCGATGCTGCTTGCAAGGCCATGGATCTTCTGCGATGACAGAATCAAAGAGGTGCCCTGTCGTAATAATTGAGACTCGAGAGATGTAGTGCCGTTGTAAAGAACAGTTGCATTAGATGTGCTTGGGCGGAGAAAGACCGTTTGTAGAAACGCAGGTTGGAAGACATCGTCCGTGCTATCGTAGGTGGCCGTAATGTTCAGAAGCTCGTCTCCTGAGAGGATGCTGCGCGAGGTCTCGATAATGGTGAGTGGAACCAGGTCTTGGCCAGGAGTTTGGGCAGCTGCGAGCACTGAGAAACCAGAGCCGTTGGTTCCTACTTGGCCCACAGCGATCCCGCCGGCGTAGTAAGAAACACCATTGAGACTAAGAACTTGGCCCTGGTTGACGAATTTGGCACTGACTAGGCGGAAAGAAGCCAGAATAAAGGCCAAAGACCGCATTTCATGAGAGGCACAGCTGTTAGCTGGTGACGATTCCTGGGGGACTTTGGTGCAGTAGCTCCGGCACTGACTCTTCTGCTGGATACATCGTTGCCTAGTTGAGTAGCAGTCTTATATGCGAGCAGCATCACTCAGACTCTCTCGAAGGATTCAATCTCTTGTTTTCTGTGTGTCACCAACATGATGATTATCAAGAACATGAAGATGATAACCCGGCATCGGCAAGACGCAGGCATGGCTCGAAGTTCCTTATCAAAACTTGGAGAAGTCGGCTTTGGAGAATAGCGTCTTCTAGTGCCGAAAGCGGCCCCAACCTCTCCACATAGTCGGGTCCGAATCCCTGACTTTGGACGGAGGTAATGGTCTTTATTTCCACGCAGAGTGAAGTTCTGGCTGTCGGCCAAGAATGACATTTGCCAACTGTCAGCAAACCACATTAGCGCATCTCCGCCACTGTCATCCGTGTTGTGCAATTGGTCGTACAAGTATCGGGGTAAACCCCAACCTCCAATATGCTTTTCAACCTATACGATGTTCTGAGGAACTGGTCAAGATAAGGAGGGAAGCGAGACCGATGTTCGGATCAAGACATTGGACCGAGGCTCTCATACACTAAAATATTTGCAGTCGGGCAGATTCAACATGTTGCTGAGATTATTGATCACTTGGGTTAACCCGAAAGTGCGGGATGTTTCCTGGGCCGTGATGGGGACGAGCAGATAGCGTACGATTTCATCAATAACTCCAAAGCATTAGCAATTTGCCTTACACTCCTAATGAATTTACATTGCCACATTGCCTTCCTCCGCATGATCCTTCACCCCGTTTTCGACTTCACAGACCGGTTTTGTCCGAATGGCTGCGCAAGCGCATAGCATCCACCGGCTCTTCGCTAAGTCCGCGTAGCAAGATCAGAAGCGGACCTTGTAATCTTGTAGATCTGATGGTCACAATTCTCATCATGGATGTGCTCTTCCACAGGATGGCATTCCGCAATGTTGTGTTTGTGTTTCAGGCAGGGAAGTAGTCGACCACCATGATTGTTCTCTGGGCAATACTTCGGGTCGTTCTTCAATCGCCAGAGAACGGACTCATGAAGAACAGCGTCTTTGGGTATGTCTCGCGTGCTTCCTTTGTTAAGCGGGAAACGGACATTCTCCCATCCATTGTCCTCGAGCTCCCAGCGAGTGATGAAAGGTAACCATTCTATTGTAACGAATTAGTATCACAAAGATGTTAAAGAGGGGATTTTCTCTTACCCATAAGCTTCCACAGAAGAACGCGGAAGAAGCTTGTACCACGGCCATACGCGAGTGAATCATGGATGACACCCATTGTGGCCTTGTCCTTCTTCTTCGCGAAGCGCTTCTCAAAGACCTCGAGATTGTCGCGCCACTTGAGAGCTGCAACTTCTTCTTTATTACCAACAAGCTTAACCTCGCGAATCATCCAAGCGAGTGGAATATCACTCAATTGAAGCCGATCGCAACCCAGAGCCTTGCTGGCTGCTTTCTCCTTCCGCGTCGTCCAAAAGTTCTTGACGCGCTCCCAGAAGTTCATCTCGATGCCATTGTCAAGCTTACTCTCGGCAGAAGCAGGCCAGCCGCCGCCGACGTCACCATGGCAGCCCGGAAACCAGACCTCCTTGATGTCTTCGTGGTTGTGGTCTGACTCTTTCATGTCTTGGGCGAGGAGAGCTGCTTTGAACTTGACGCGTCGCTCATCGACTGCTACAGCATGGCGTACATGGTGAGCAGTGCCGACAACAGGCACGGGTACGGGCGCAGTCCGTTCCAATACGGCGACGGAGTTGACGCAGTCCCAGATGCCGAGGAAGAAGACCTTGATGTTGGACTCCTCCATCTTTCCGCAGTGCATCGCCTTCTCCTTGCGGCAGAAGGTGTCGCTGAAGGCAGCAATCTCGTCTCTAGCAACTGCGTACTTGGCCCCGTGGACTGCCGGGTCCTCATCCTCGCGATGGCCCTCGTGCAAAGGCTCTTCATCTTCTAGTTCAGGTGGTGGTGTCGGTACGTCTCCATTGGCGGGGGCTTTCTTGTTCTTCTTCTCCCTCTTGGACTTCTTTGGGTGTGAGACAATGAAGTCCTCGACCTCACCAGCCAAGTAGCGCTGGTAGAGACGATATGCGAAGGGGACCATCTCCTCGTTTCCCTTGCAAAGCAGCCCAACGGTGTGGACCATGCGGGCAAGGAACTTGGCAGTGAAGGCTCCTCGGCTGAAACCAAACATGTAGATCTTGTCACCCTACATCAAACTTTTGTCAGTGGTCAAGCACCTCGCCATATCAGGTAGGTAGACTCACAGAGTCGTAGTAACGCATCAAGAAACGGTAACCGGCCATGACATGAGCGTCGAAAGTCGTCCCAATTCCTTGATCGATGGTCTGCGAGATGGAAGATTTGAATTCACCAAATACGCCCTTGTTGACAGACTCATCATTGATGTCGTACGTGCCAATGCCAGCTATACGATAACGTATGTCAGCACATGCAGTAGTAACACTTGAGAACGGAGACTAGCTCACTCTGGTAGTAATGGTACTGATCAGGATCATTGCGATCGAGTTTGCTCAGGATCTTGACCACGTTTGTGTCGGAGTTGGAACCGGTGAAAGTGTTGCCGGTACCGTCAAAGCAAAGAACTAGCTTTCTAGGAGTTCTCTTTTTCTCTGACTCATGATTGGCATTGCCATTGAGTGTATCAAAGTCGGCCATACTAACGATGTAGGGGTAAGGATGCAAAGGAATCTCAACTTGTGTAGATTTTCTTCAATAAACTGCCATGTGCATGTGTCAATGGCGTTGAATTCAAGTTGGAAAGACTGCAATGAACTGCTTGAGTCGTACTGGCGAAGGCCCCAGGTCTCGATATATCAACACTTGAGAATGCGTTCGATCAGCTGTACCTACAATAACTCCTTGGTTACCACAACAGCTATTCGGATGCCAATCAAGTCTAAAGCGCTGCATTTCTCGCTAGGTACACTACTAGAAAGGATCTTGTCTCAAGACGGCCGATAAGCGGCGATCTTGTTCGTCCAGCTTTCGTAGGGAGGAGAGCGTACGTCACCACGTCTCACGACATGGGACACGGCATCTTCTCGTTCAGTTCGAAGGGACTTGGTCATGGATTCGAGGCGGTCCTGAGACACTTGAACTAATACCAGTTGTAGCACAAAGTCACGGGTACTCTGCTTCTGACAGATCTCTCATCTCTACTCTTGCTTTCCACGACCACACATAGATCTTCCCCTTTCAGTCTTGAATTGTCTAACATATTCAGACTGATTAGTGATGAAAAGGTAGAAGCTAGGCATGGGACATGATCAAGGCCAACGGTCCGCAGGTGAGAAATTTCTTCAGCTGGAGTAGAAGGGTTGTGACTAGCCAGAATTCCGAATCACCTCGATAGTGGTCAGCGAAATGTTCGCGGCAAAGGGGAATCGACTAGTCGGAAGTGGCATGTAGTGATTCATCTACGGGCCGATGGTGTCACGCAACGGGAGGACGGATAGCTAGCATCCGGGGTGGAATGTCTGTTCACTTTCGATCTGTCGTGTTCCCCTAAGACCTCAGCGAGCCGCCCAATACGGAGATATTTCTCACGATGGCTGAGACTGATATGTGATGAGATGCCACCGGTGAACGCTATGTTGCGGTGAGAGCCAACTTTGTTCGTATCGAGCCAGGACAGCTCAGACATGAAGCCAAGCCACCTAGACCCTAATTTGCTCCTGCGGCAGGGCCAAGAATGATCTACCGTGGCAGCGAAGTTTGACCAATGGCGTCCTGGAGAAAGAATCTGAATTCATCTGTGGTGAAAGCTCAAAAAGCTCTGCTTTGCGGGGAAAGCACCAGATAGCTCAATGTCTCAGACCAATCGAAGAGACAGGGCCTCAACTCACATGAAATGTCTTGCCTCGTACCGCCCTGTACGACATGCCAGCAACAAGCGATCGGCATGGCATGTACCCTGTCGGCGATCCCCGTCTGCCAATGAATGAGTTGGGAATGCTCATCCTGTCCGAAATCTTGCAGACGGTGCGGCCCGTTCGGAGGACGTTTCGAGCCGTTTGCACCACCACCGTGCTACTTCGGGCATCAAATATCTTTCGGCCGATCTCTTTGCTTTTCTTGTGCGGCTGGGAAATGTTCCCTTTCCCCTCACCTCCGGAATCCCCTCCCGCCTGCTGACCGATATGACACAGCGCTAGATATGTCTCACAACCCATGGTAGCAACCGAAGCTCCTCATCAGTCCTCAACCTCCACCATCTCAACCCCCTCCAGGCACAAGGAGTCTGTCAAATTCACGGTTTGCGACATTTACTTCGATCATGACTGGTTCCATAGCACTATCCTCCCCTCGCCTCAAGGCGCCACAATCTGCATGTCTCCGGCTAGCATAGGAGACAGGCAACGCTGGCAATTTAACTCCAGACATATCGGCGATGTGTCTCAGTCACTCTGCCGCATTGGGAGTTATCGCTCAGTATGGTATGACATTCCATCTTGTTTCGAGGGTGAACTGAAATGCCTCGGTGCACCGGGATAGCCTTCGTGCTCATGCAGATCCGCAACAAGCACCCGCTCTACTGGACGCCACCCAAGCATCCATCATGAGTGAGGGGATTTGGAAACCTCGAGGTGAGGGGGAATGTCGTATCTCTTGGCTAAGCGGTCAGCAGATATGAGTGCTATTTGATTGAATGCTGGGATTTGTATATGAGTACCATAGCAGAGCTTCTTGGTGTCCGCCGCGGATTCACGAACCTCACTCCTCATTCTTTCACCATACTTCAAGGTAGCGGATGAATCATGGCTACCAACTTTACCCAGAAATTTCAGGCCGGAGAGTCTTATGAAGATGTGCGCCAGGACTCGGCCAACTTCTTCAATGACCCGGCGAAGATCGCAGCCGACATTCTGAAGGACTATGTCTCCGTACGAGGGCAAACATCCCCGGCGGAGCTCGTGGGCCTCATCAAAGAGCTGCTCTCGAAGGGCGAGCCTCTTGATGACAAGAAAGGGTAAGAACGACTACCAATGAGTTTGATATGGCTCTGTGCTAACATGGACCAGAACCACCGAGATCCTCATAGGAATCCTTACATCCCTGCCTGCCACCTCTAAGGCCAGGACCATGCTCACCAACAAGCTCATTGACACATTATGGGGAAATCTTCAGCATCCCCCACTGAGCTATGTTGGTGGCGATATCAAATACGATGCCCTCAATGAAGCCGGCGAAGTCCTCAATAGCAAGGGAGAGCCACAGACAAAGGACCCTCAAGCCACAGACTCAATTGAGTTCACCGCTCCTGGCACCAACATCCGTCTCCGCGAGCAAGTACCGCAGGCGCCGGACGGCTTGCACCACTACCGTTCTCCCGATGGCAGCTTCAACAACATCCTCGAGCCCAACTTGGGCAAGGCTGGAACGCCTTATGCCAAGTCGGTCAGAACCGCCAAGAGACTTCACGGCGTCAAGCCCGACCCGGGTCTCCTGTTCGACCTGTTGATGGCCCGTGACGAAGAGTCCTTCAAGGAGAACCCTGCCGGTATCTCATCGATGCTGTTCTATCATGCGTCCATCATCATCCATGACATCTTCAGAACCAACCGTACCGACATGAACAAGAGCGACACATCGTCATATCTCGACCTGGCACCCCTGTACGGTTCATCGCTCAAGGACCAGCTAGAGGTCAGAACTATGAGGGAGGGAAAGCTCAAGCCCGACACATTCCACGAGAAGCGCCTTCTGGGACAACCCGCTGGTGTCAATGTCATGCTGGTCATGTACTCTCGTTTCCACAACTACGTCGCCGATATCTTGCTCAAGATCAACGAGAACGGACGCTTCACACTGCAAACCAAGGCCGACGCCACTGACATTGAGAAGGCCAAGGCTGTTGCCAAGCAGGATCACGACCTCTTCAACGTCGCTCGTCTGATTGTTGGCGGTCTCTACATCAACATCTCACTGCACGACTACTTGAGAGCCATCACCAACACGCACCATTCCAAGAGTGACTGGACCCTCGACCCTCGCGTCGAGATCAACAAGCAGTTTGACAGCGATGGCGTGCCTCGTGGCGTGGGCAACCAAGTCAGTGTCGAGTTCAACTTGCTGTACCGCTTCCACTCTTGCATCTCGAAGAAGGATGAGAAGTGGATTGACGGCTTCTTTGGCAAGATTTTCAAGGACAAGAAGCCCGAAGACCTGCAAAACGTCAGCATCAAAGAGCTGGGCGAGGCTTTCGTTGATTACGAGGCGAAGATCCCCAAGGACCCAAGCGTCCGCACCTTTGACGACTTGCAGAGACAAGAGGATGGCACTTTCAAGGATGAGGATCTGGCTAGGATCCTCAAGGAGGCCATGAATGACCCGGCTGGATGCTTCGGTGCTCGCATGGTTCCCAAGGCCCTCAAGATCGTCGAGGTTCTCGGCATCAACCAGGCGCGCAAGTGGCAGGTTGCGTCGCTGAACGAGTTCCGAGAGTTCTTTGGCTTGAAGAAGTACGACAAGTTCAGCGATATCAACTCCAACCCCGACATCGCCAGCCTCCTTGAGAAGCTTTACACTGACCCCGATATGGTCGAGCTTTACCCTGGTAAGATGCTCCGGACAGAGCTTCAGACTTAAGAGTTATCTAACAAGCCGCAGGTCTCATGATTGAGGACATCAAGCCGGTTCGCAACACTGGCAGCGGTATCTGCCCGACATACTCTGTCGGCCGAGCTGTGCTCTCCGATGCCGTCACCCTTGTCCGCTCAGATCGCTTCAACACCATCGACTACACCGTCAGCAACCTGACAGCATGGGGTTTCAACGAGGTCCAGCAGGATTACAAGACCCTCGGTGGTTCGATGCTGTACAAGCTCATCCAACGAGGTCTGCCCAACTGGTTCCCCTACAACTCCGTCGCCGTTATGCAGCCCATGTACACCAAGAAGATGAACACGGCCATTGCCGATGAGATTGGCACGTTGCACTTGTACACTCAGGACGACCCGACACCGCCACGCAAGGCCATTGTCACCCAGACAAGCGGAGCCATCAAATACGTCTTGAGCAACCCCAAGCAGTTCGTCCTACCATGGCTCAGACCTCTGCAGGCCATGTTCACAAATTCCAAGAGGGATATCAGCTGGTTCATGCTCGCGGGTGACGAGCAGAAGAACTACCAGCACCGCATCAACATCAAGAAGGCGCTGAGTAAGATCCCGACCCTACACAACGCGATCCATGAGTTCATCGACCGCGTGGGCGCAGAGCTCGTCAAGAAGGAGACGTTCAAGATGAAGGAGGGCCTCCACCAGATGGACATCATCCGCGATGTTGCTATCCCACTGAACGCCCAGCTTCTCGCTGATCTCTTCTACTTCGACCTGCGCACGGATGAGAACCCCGGCGGTACCCTCGGCGCCGCTGAGCTCTACAACCACTTGCTCAACGTCCGTATCTGGGGAGTCAACGACAACGACCCAGCTCAGTCCTGGAACCGTCGCCGCCGCGCGATTGAGAGCGTCAACGTTATCATCGAATCGACAGCCGGTCCCATCAAGGAGGTCCACGCCGGTCGTGGCCTGGGCTTCGGCATCGCCAACGCCATCTCCAGCGCGGTCGGTCGCAGGGCCAACTTCAAGAAGGATTCGCTGCGGTCGTGTGGCTACAAGTTTGTCGAGGAACTCTTGGCGCAAGGAAACTCGGTTGATCAGGTTGTCGACAACATGTGGCTGACAGCCTTTGGTGGCATCGGTGTTCCTGTCACAACTGTAAGTTTTCCCCCTATTAGCATTGATGAAGTTATCGCGGACTAACCCTTGCAACAGTTCTACGAAGTATTGTCGTTCTTCTTGCGCCCCGAGAACGCCTCCATCTGGGCCGAGGTTCAGAACCTTGCACAGAACAAGGACGATGCAGGACTTCACGCCTACGTTCGTGAGGCGCAGCGTCTCACCAGCGGACAGCGCAACGTGCGCGTTGCCACCGCGCCAGCTGAGATTGACGGCAAGCAGATCCAGCCGGGTACTGCAGTCGTGATGCTTCTTGTGAGTCTATATCACTCGACCATTGATGTTCGATCCGGTGCTGACTATCATCCTTCTTAGGGCGGCGCTGGACGCAACCCCCAGGAGATTTCCAACCCCGACAAGTTCGACGCCAACCGCAAGGCTGAGGAGGTCTCTGCCTTCAGCTACGGCCAGCACGAGTGCTTGGCCAAGGACATTGCCACGACGTTTGTCGTGGGACTCGTCAAGCTCGCCGCTGATCTCAAGCAGCTGCGCCCGGCACCAGGCCAAATGGGCGTTGTCAAGACCATCCAGGTCGGCAGCGAGAAGGCCTACCTGAACGATAGTTGGTCGTACCTTGGCTTTGATGCCAGCAGTAAGTGCAATCCTCAAGTTATTCTTGATCCTATAGAGTAATGCTAACAACCCAAACAGCCTGGAAGGTTCACTTTGACGGCCATGGAAAGGGCACCTACAAGGGCGATGCTGCAGCCAACAACCCGATTGACTTGGGACAGTACTACTACCTCCTCAAGCAGCGCAAGGAGAACTTTCTCAGTGACCTCGGTGGACCAGCCAGCATCCGTGCTCAATGAGCGAGGATTGTTCCCTTATCTTCGAGAAGAAGTTAGGTTAGATTGACAAAGGCATCGTCATGGGTCTACGATTTGATGTTACTTGCGATGGGTACATGTCTTTCGAGCCAGAATTAAGCAAAGTTTCCCACAGGCTTCGTTTTGGTGATTGTGTAAATCCACCAATTAACTGGGTCCCCCACACTTCCGGAAGCCGGGCAGAAATGATGCTTTTCTCTCGCTGGTGTCAGCCGTTGCGCATCAGAGTTTCGGGTAATCGTAGTTAGCGGACTTTACCTTAACTCAAAACGCTACAGTTGGAGCTCGGTTCACGACGATTGTGGTGCAATTGAGTTCAAGGATCACACAGCGTGTCAGTCGAGCAGTTCGTCGCAAGAATGAGCCAAGAACAAGTTCTTCGAGAAGCGACTTTGAGGCTGAGAGGGGCACCGAGTGCTTGCCGTCACCCGAATGCGGCAAGGAAAAGACGAGAACCCCCAAGACGGGAGTTCAGGGGGAAAGGTAGCGTAGATCGACCTTGGCCGCTTGGCCAACGCCCATTCTCCGTGAATCGTGGGGATTTCTTCCGGGAGACAACCATGTAATAATCATTCCGAGTACCGAGGGCTGTACAGTATTACCGCATACCTATACGGATACAGGAACCACTACCGATGAGACTGGGACATGTAGGGATTCTCGTATTGCCCCCTCGTTGACTGGTTTTTCGTCGTTTCGGACGACTCCTAATATGCTGCCAGTTCGTCCTGTGTCATCATCGCCCATCCACTTTGTCAGCTTAGATCAATTTCGCTTGGAACCGAACATGGAGTTGGGATGTTGTGTATGTGTGCCGTCACCCCGTGTGGTGGTGCCCAGTGGAGACAAAGGGGGCAACTTTTCGCCGTAGTGATGGGCACAGATGGCGCCTATTTCTGTTAGTTTCCGCGGCAAGTTGATTAAACTCGCGCGTCACTTAAATTGGCGTTGGGTTGCTGTCGGCCTCTTAGACGGCAACACGGCCCCCAATATGGCCAGCGCGAGTGTCATCCGTAGAGAATAAAAGGTTTTGCATTGTCCAGCAGTGATATAGCAGTAAATCTGCTGCATGTGGTCTTTGGATGGCAGCCAAGAAAGTCAAAAATATCGTAAAGCATACGAAAACAAAACGTTAGACGCGGCTTTTATAGGCTGGACACGCGACACCTTCAATCTAGACGACCGTCGATTAGTAACCTGCGCCGACTTTTACTGAATCATTGCAACGACCCAGTGTCATCTTATAGTAATTATTATCCGTCCCGTAAGGTGCATACGGAGTACGGATACTGTACTGTGGAAGCAATACGGTTTTCCGTTGAACCCATACACAGGGAACCCCTGATCTAAAAACAAAAGGGCCCAGAGGTGTTACACCAGGCGCCGGCAACGTCCTCCGGGTCCCTCGACCGTAGTCTGTAGATCTCGCCACAAACGGAAATAGGCACTTGACTCCTGGCCCACGAGTTTAGTGATCTCTCAAAGAGGAGCGAAAGCGATCCAACATGAGCTGCTGTAACCCTGCCTTTGCCCTGCGTTACCCGCGCCTGTCTCGCCCATCCGTACCATCAACCCACTAAAAAGCTGTATCGTTGAAACATTGCTGGATCCAGAGGCGAGAGATTCCATTTCGAGATGATATGAACCGTTATGGCAACCGCCAGTCTGGATGATTTCACCAATAAGGCAGCGTGGGTACATCAGCATTCAAGCTTGTATATAAAGAAAGAAGATCAACCTCCTCGGCATTCGATATCGTCATTCAGATATTCGCAGCCCATTTCCATTCACAATCAGTCATTCTTTTCACTTCCCAACTACCAACATTCACTTCCAACTCAACCACACTCTTACCGCCAAGATGCCTTCCACCATCCAGATGCTCTCCGCCCTGGCGGTTACCGCCGTCGCCGGCGTCCAGGCCGCCATGGGCCCGGCTTTCAGCACCGGTCCCGTCGCCTCCGACTCCTTCATCCGCGAAGCCACCTCCACCCTCGTCCTCCCCGCCGCCCCCTCCAACAACAAGGGCGACGCCTCCCTCTGGGTCGGCATGGGCACCTCCAACGGCGACCTGATCCAGTCCATCGCCGACAGCTCCAACTACGACAACACCGGCACCGGCAAGTGGTCCATCTTCGCCTACACCCTTCTCAGCACCGGCGCCAACTCCCAGATGCCTGTTCAGACTGAGGGCACTGATGCTTCTGAGGGTGACAGGATCACCATGCACTGTAAGTTGCCCCTTGAATTCTAAAGACTTGTGGCATGTTGCTAACGGAGAACCTGTAGACAAGTTCGATGATGCTTCCCAGAACTACACCCAGACCGTTTCCATCAACGACAAGGTCGTCGCCACCCTCTCCACCAAGGACGGTGAGGCCCAGGGCTGGGGCAGCGCCGTTGAGTGCGCCGCTGAGGACTGCGGCACCGTCGGTGCTCACTGTAAGTTCCACCCCCTACCTATCTCCTAGCTCCCATCACCTGAACAGTTTCCTAACAAGCTCTTCCAACAGCCTGGATCAACACCAAGATCATCCTCGACAAGGCCGACGCCAACTACATCAACACCATGGGCAAGGGCAACGGCGTCACCGGCGACATGTCCACCAGCGACGGCGGCAAGACCTGGACCGTCACCACCATTGATATCCCCGAGTTCACTTTCGGCCAGTAAATGTGCTGCTGCCGCTTTGAGAGCTGAGCTCCATGTGCCTCTGGAAGGGAAAATCTTTTTCTTGTATTTTATACCATGACTGGACATAGTTACCTTACACCGCATCGCTGTACATACCCTGCTAGCCAAGATACCAAGTTGCGACTGTAAAATAGTAAAACCTTCAATGATCAATCATGCCATCTGCACATGTATGATGTTGGATGCTTTACGTCCGTATTTTACGCGAGCACGTTCAGTTTGGAGGTAATCACTCAATCACAGCATCTGTGTATAGGCAGGGGCTTGCAGTGAATTTGGATTTGGTTGATGTCTCTTAATGCTGCTTCCATTCTAAGGTTGCTCTTTCAGCCTATTGAATCCAGTTTCTTCCACCGATTGTATTTAATCACTCCTGAGAGGCCATTCAAGCTGTGATCCTCAATTCTTCTGCCAAAGCTGTGAGTAGATCCACCTAATTCTCCTCAGCGTAGTTCAAATTTCCATTCGAACATGCTTCTTTTCTTCAGCCTTGACAATGTGTTTAAACAGCAGGACATTTACAGTGCTTGCGGCTGATTCCTGTGTATGGACCGTAGTCCTTGTCTGAAGAGGCCTTCGAAGGCGGTCTCACTCCATCCCGCAAAAGCCCGACGCCCTTGAACTTGAGGTCCGTCAGGTCATCGAAGTCGTCTTCGGAATCATCGAACTGGCTCTGGTGAACACAAGGTCTTATATCCCAAAGAGATCTCGTGGGTTCGTGGATTGATGTAAACACAATCGACGTGAGGGAGAAAGAAGGCCGCGCCGTCTGCGGATAGACTTGCGAAAGACCAGCCGCGCGCTGCGCACGTGGTGCAGTAGGGAGCACAATCGCAGGGGAAATCGCGGCGGCTGGCCTTTTTGCACGCCTTGCCACAGCGGACGTAGTCCTTGGTATCTTTGGTGCGAATGTCCCCCATTATGCTGTCCGCAAAAGGTGCGTAACTACAAGTTCCCGACTTGTAGCTTGGTTGTACTTATGTAACTTGGAAGTAGGGGGGGCATTCTGCAGGAGCGAGACAAGTCAGCCTTCGGTGCCATTTGAAGAGAGGGAGGCCTGTGGGCGAGAGATTGACATACCTGGGTCATCCGGCTGGCAGAGTCCTTGCCGCCCTTCTTCGAACACCTCTTTTTGTAAGAGAAGCTATCCTTGGCCTGAGACAAGCCGAGTCTTGGAACTGCTGGTTGAGGAGCGCCATTGATCCGAATGTTGATGCTGGAGTGGATTTTGATGATGATATTTGGAACAAAGGATGAATCCACAGCAACACATGTGAGGATCTTCTCACCACAACATGTGCGTGCTGTTCTTGAAGGAAGCTAGTGCCCTCAGACTGGGCTAAAAGCATTATGAAAGGTTTCGAGCTTCTTTTCCTGGGTAAAACAAATCTCTTGGCACATCTCGGAGGTCACCATGGAGCACACATGGTGATGTTCGCAACATAAAAAGCAGCTGATGGAACATGCGATTGTCGTTGGGTTTTGAAGCAAATTATCCTGATCCAGTCATCCAGAGACTGGACCAGACCAAGCACCTTGTTCGTGTATGCAGTCTCCTGACATCCTTCTGGAAGAAATGCCAAAATTCAAATTGAATGCTAGGATACTTGAAGCAAGCCTTGTTTCATAGCCAAGATCTAGTCGCCTGCGGAAGGTGTAATCTCCGCGTCGGGATCCGAAGAAACTGCCCTGGAAAGGGTGCAAAAGCGTTGCCGAGCGTCGTTTCGAGCATAGACTAGAGCCCCATTGATGCTCGGCTGGGGAGCTTGACGGGCCATGATGGCGTTCTGGTGGTGGTTGGAAGGGCCAGCGGCGCCGATAGTGTTGTTGTTGGTATTCCTATCACAGGGTAGTGGTTCGAACCAAATGGATTCGGGGGTAACGAAGGGTCAATTCTCTGTATTAACTGATTCTACGTGGTATGTAAAAGGGAGGTTCCAACCGCAGGTTAGGTGGGAAGTCGGAATCTATTCAGGGGTCGTAGTTACCCCCTGCGCTCCCCCGCCTCGAGGTCGAATTGGACTTCCAATCCGACAGTTGGGCATTTGATGCTGAGAAGGGACACTCTGGTAATACCCTTGGACGGGAGCCTGGGCCGAGAACTGCTGACTACTGTTGAACAGACTCCGCCCGAATTAGGGTGAATTTTTGATAGACACCACTGCGATTGTTCTCGCTTTTCTTGTGCCCGCCGCCTGGTCACGTAGTAGAGTCCGTCGGTCTCTAGGGAAACCCCTTTCCCATGAGGGCAAAGGGATGATTCGAACTGCATTGTGAATATAGGTTAGATCTTGTTCATGTCCTCTAGATCAGAAGGCGGACACATACCAAATATAGAATAGTGACTTTCCCCAAATGATGGTAATGACCCGTGTGATCGGTAATGAAGCCATGGGCTTCAAATCCGCTATTCTGAGCGTCGACGATAGGGCTGTTTGGTGATGTGATTCAGACTTTTGCCGGGTATGACACACTGTCTGAACCTGTGGTAGACTGCCGTTCTTCAAGACGCAGCAAAAGCGAAGTGTCAGGCTGTGGAGGAAGGCCAGGTTGTTCAACTTGCCACCCTGCATGAAGCTTGGAGCTTAACATGTTGAAGCAAGGAGGGAGGAGCCGCGCAGTCTCCCAAGACCCAGCCCTCTTACCCCTCGTCCCAAGTCCTCTTCGTCTCAAATTTGCAGACTAAGGACCATTGGCCGAAAGGAGTCTGTCTTTTCCAGAATAGACAGAAGCCGCCTTCTCTCTGTGTACGTTATATCGGACTGTGCGCATGCTGCCGTTGATGGGAGCCCCCAATACCTCGGTCTTGGAAGCCCCCCTTTACCAACTCATGGCTTCTTCTGGGCTGCAGGCTGTCCATGAGGTGAGTACAGACGAATCTGACCAGGCTGAAATAACCCCACAGACAGCCCGCGCCGTAAAAGTACTTATTGGTTGGTTTGGTATTGAAACATCTACATAGAGTTAGCCTGATGCCATCTCGGGGTAAGTAGAAGCAGTCACTATGTACCATGCTGCTATTCATCGCCGTACTGTTGCTGTCTGCCAAACGGTTGACTGTCGTCAAAGCCAAAGTCAACAAAATTTGTCGAAATCGCGCCGCAGCGCCGGCGCTGCAACGGTTGACGTTGCCGTTGCCCTATTGAAGCAAGCTTTGCCTATTGGCGCCCTTTGTAAATAGGCGAAAAATGCTCGGAGCCAGCTCCAAGCATTGAAGCAGATATTTGAGCAAGCAACTTGGAATCATTGAGCTCTGCAGTCCGACCGCAAGACTTGCGATGGCATTAGCATTTGCTCAGACGAAGGAAGGAACTAGGAGGTGAGTGTGTACAAAATTCTTGGTTCTGAACCGCACAAAGCATTCAAAAATAACTCAGACTGAGTGAAAAAAGACTCAAGACGGGACCGGATGTACCCAATCCTCTCGTCAAAAAGGAAAACCTGCGATGGCATTAGTGACAGCTCAGACGAAGAAGCAGACCGCGGATAAGATTCACCATCCTGCTTCGAATTAGACTGGACGAAGAACTGGAACAAAGGACTGCAAGAGTGAGAGCAATTGGAAAAAGCCAGTACCTTAGCAATGGTAGAGGGGGAACTACTTTGAGCTCAAGGTCAAGGACCTGAGTCGGGTGGGGAGAAAGAGAAGAAAATAAGGTGAAGTCGGGGAGAAAGGGTGGGCTTTTATATTGGTCTTGGTGGGAGGGCCGGAAAATTCCAAAGGGTCGTCCAACCGCCCTCACGTGATGAACGCCCGTCTTAAAGATCCGACGGAAGGAGCAGAACGGACAAAGTGAGAGAAGGGACGACAGTGAAGTGTGATGGAGTTTCGTCCCAGGAAGGGGGTGAGGTGGTGAACAAGAGGAAGGAGGGCCTTCCAAAAGAGCAGGAAGGAATGATTCAGCTACCTCACCAAAATATCTAGGAAAGAGGTACGTATGGAGTTTCAGCATCATAAAGAAACACAGAGTGAATGAAGCATAAAAATTTGGGCAAGAATCAGCAAAGGAACCGATTACTGTGAGTATATATGGCTAATGATCATCTATTGAATTTTACATCAGTGCATACTCACTCATTCAATGACCCGAGGATGAAGGTATTTATTTACTTGATGTTCTTGAGATTCTACAGTCTGATAGCCTCAAATGGGAAACATGTTCTTGTGCAAGGCGACTGTTCAAAGGACTGAACTTGATCATAAATATGGCTTCCTTCCGCCATTCCAGTCTGCTATCCAGAACTCATGGTAGCTTGTAAGCAACAAATGTTGAAACAACAACCGTATTTACTGAGACCAATGGGTCAGGCCTCTATTACGAAGTGATGGAACTAAGTCAAGCACACTGTTATTTGAATTAAACTGAGCTGTTTATAGCAGAGCTGAGGTACCTTATGTCGTTGTTGCTTCATAACACTAACATGGGAGGCGATGATTGGTCAATTGGGGAATGACATCGATGACGTAGCTCACTGGTCAACCACCTCCGAGCCCCAAACTGACTCCCTTCTCTTTGTCTCTCTACTCCCAAACACCATCACCATCCTCAAGACCCTCCTCTAGATGCCACCCCGACCCCGGCTGCTTGACCAAGCCTTCCGACTCTCCAGCCGAGCTCCCGCCATTCCCACGCGTCCCCTCACCCTCATCCCTCATACCCTCACACATCGCACCGCCCTCCACACCACAACAATGAGCTGGATGGACTCCTGGTCCCGGCCAGGCAAATCCCAAGCCACGCCCGCGCCCTTCTACCTCCTCCCCAACGGCGACCAAACACCCTACTGCCGCACCTGCGGCCGCGTCATCTCCAGCCGCAAGACCACAGCCGCGCCCTCCAAGTCATCCTCCAACAAGGGCAAACCCGAGACCTCCAAGCCAGCCGTCGAAGCAAAATACTGCTCCTCCCGCTGCCGCGCAAAGAAACCAAGCCGTCTAGACAAGGAAATCGAACACCTCTTCGTCCGCTTCCTCCAAGGCAACGAGGAACTCCAAGCTGACGCAAAGGCCAAAACAAAACCCAAAAAGACAAAGGGTGACACCCGCATCCTCGTCCCCTGCAACGTCGTCGAAGAATCCTTCTTTGGCGAGAGAAAAGCACCAGACAGAGTCTACGGCCGCGGCAAAAACCGCGCCTCGCGCGTCATCCCCGGAAAAGAAGGATCCTCCTCCGACGAAGACATCTCCATCCAGGGCCGACGCTCCTACGACGAGGACGCAGGCGAGGATATAATCGACGAGATGCTCGGTCTCGACCGGAGTGAATCCGCAGAGGTGGATCCCAGCGTACAGGCGAGTCTTTCGGTGCGCAGCGGGACGAGGGTGAGGCCGCCGCAGACGCAGAGCCAGGTGAATGGGAGCGTTGGCGGGGAGAAGGGGCGGGCGGAGAGGGTTGAGGAGACAGAGGAGATGAGGGAGAAGAGGGCCGAGGGGCAGAGGAGGGCGCATGAGAGGGAGATGGTGCGGTGTGCTGCTAGGAGGGGTGTTGTGTTTGGGTTTCTTGTAGGTGATGGCGAGGAGAGGAGGAAGTGTGAGGCTGTGAGGCAAGGCAAGGTGGTTGAGCCTAGCTTTGCAAAGGGAGACTGGTCAATTCGATGGCGGGAGGATTAGAGCATCTTCATGGAAGGCATCACATATTGCATCTGGTAGACAAAAGGTGAATCAACATGAATTCTACGCTGTATTACTTTTGTTTTCCGGTCGTAAACATACACATATACAAGCTCAGACGCCCCGGCACCATCCGCCTTATACTCTAACAAGTCTTTTCAAGTCTTTGAAGTCTGTCTCAAATGACTCTGGACTCTACGCTTTTCTACGCTTCTACAGGAAGCTGGTGGCCAAGGTGATGGCGGTGGTATACACCATGCCGACAAGACCGATGGTCATGAGGGCGTAATCGCAAATCTTTTGGGTTCTCGTCTCGGCGATGCCCTTGAGATGCAGGTAGGGCGGGTAAATGTAGACCAAGGGGACGCACGCAAATGATCCAATGAGCGCGACAAAACGGTCGAGGTTGGCGGAGCCGGCAATGGAGATTACGATGCAGAGGCCGACGAGGGAGGTGCGGAAGGCGTTCTTCTTCCACTTTGTCAAGAGATCCTTCTTCCCGGAGCGGTAGCCAAAGATCTTGGTCTCGATGATACGCATCGCGGGGAAGAGCTGGACGGGGTTGCCGACGAGGACGGCGAGTGCGTACATAAATTGCACAGCATTGACGAGGCGGCTGTCTTGCGGGTAGTTGTCGATAATCTCAATCTTTGTGCTGTCTCCGAAAGTCGCGTAGCAGAGGGCGCCGACCGAGGTGAAGACACAGGTGATGAGGAGCATGACGCCCGCCAACAGGGGTTCAAAGTGCTCCGGCTTCTTCATGCTGGCCTGTATGGGAATGATGAGCCCGATGCCCTCAAACGTGAAGATGGAGGCGCCAATGGTGAGGGTGTAGGTGCTCGGGTTGAAGAGCTTGACCGAGGGATCCATGCCACGGGTAGCGAGGGCCGAAATATCATACCACCAGATGTAGCCTACGCCGATGATGATGAAGACGTCGGCGAGGAGGGCGGCGGGGCCGAGCTTGGAGATGTTGCGGATAAAGGCAAGGGGCACGATGACGGCGGCCTGCAGGGCGATAAGGGCGGTTGAGTCGAGGGGGTTTGCGCCGCCTGTCACAGCCTTCAAGAAGGAGAACCAGTTGTCGGCGACAAACACGAGACCGGTGCATACGAAGCCAATCTGGGAGAGGGTGATGGAGGCCAAGATGAGGGAGCGCATGCGCGGGCCAGAAATCTCCTTGCCAAGGTCACCATAACCACCGCCGTAGCGGGTGCGGCACTGGAGGAGAAGGTGGAAGGCGGCCATGGAGATTGCGGCGACGACGAGCATGGTCAGGGAGGAGAAGAGGATACCGCCGTTTCTAAAGGCCTTGGGCAAGAACATGATGCCCGTGCCGATGAAGGCCTTGAGGGTGGTGAAGAAGGTCTTTGTGGTGCTGGCGTCGCCGGCCTTTTTGGCGAAGCGCGAGGACCGCCGTCTTCCCAGCAGCGGACGAGTCTCGGTGGGTGCACCGCGGGGTCTATCATGTGCCTCCTCTTCATCCTCGTCGTCCGAGACAATGGCCTCTTCGTCTGAATCAGCGAGATCCTCACCGGCAAAGGAGCCGTAGAAGTCAAGGAACTCGACAAAGTTGCGGGTAATGGGCAGTGTGGCGGCAGTATAGTTGTGTTTTTGCATGACAAACTGGCGACGGAAGCCCTGGGGCAGAAGCATCTCGGCCGCGGGAAGGTCGGATTCGTGGCCGGACTCGGTGCGGCGCGGGTGAGAGAAGGTCTGGGCGCGCTTCAAGGTTTGTTCTCTAGCCGAAATCTTGAAAAGATCGCGATGCATATCGCCACCGGGGAGGAGGAGGGAGGATGCCTCTTCGACGTCGTTTCCGTTGAGGTTGTCATTTTCGGTAGCGGGGACGTTCGGGGCCGGGTTGGAGGTTACGTGGGCAAGGTCACCGTTGGAGAGGTTTCGTGTGCCGTCGAAGCTGGTACCGTAACCTGAAGGAAGGTGGTTTGCGATTACGGCGGTGCGCAACCGTTCCTCCGTGGATGAGGGTGTGTCGGACATGGCGATGTTTTGTGGGATGCTGACCAAGTGAGGTGGTGATTGTGGTGATGTGGTGATGATGCTGTTGGGTGGAAGGAGTTGGGGTAAAACAACAACGACGGATGCTGAGAGGCTAGAAGAAATTGGAGCTGAAGTCTATGCTTGTGAGCATCCCCGGGCTATGCAAAGATGCAATTGAAACGATAAAGAAGGATGTAGAATAGGTCAGGTGGAGAGGAGAGCCAGAGACAGAGAAAGGCAATTGCCTCGGTTCAAGTTTGGGGGGTTTGGGGCTCGGCGGACTACGAGGATGCGGTCGCAGGTGTAGTCATGGGATCGTGGGGAATGGAATTGGAGAGATGAGGTTGGGTTGGGTGTGGTGGAAGAAAGTGTTAAAAGCTTCAACGTTGTTTTTCAAGGTCGGTCAATGTTTGGTGGGCAATGACTTGGTTGAAGCTCGAGCCGCTTGCGGACCCCACTGCGGATTCATGCATGGGTAGCCGAGTACAATGCAGAGAGAGAAAGAAAGATAGAAGAATACTTGCGATGGATGGGATGGATGGGCCAGAAGAGACGATGTTGCGGTGAAGAGAGGAAGATGTGAGAAGTCGTCGACTATCGCGGGGGTGGGGAAGCGGGAAGACGAAGAGACAAGGACGAAAAGAAAAGGAACCAACGGGAGGAAGCTATGCCGCATGGAGTCTAAGGGCGTCTCTCCTTCACACTTTCTCTGATCTTGCTCTCCACAGTCTCACGCCCAAAGACCAAGGATCGTGAGAAGACGATACGTCAGTCCGCAGGAACAAGCGCGACTTCTGGGGCCGCGAGAACAGTACCAATGGCCACCAGAGGGGGCGCGGGGGGCGCCTAGCTTGACCAACTGTTCACCTGGCCACGCACCACACACTTTTACCTCGCTGTGGAGATGTTCAATGATGACCCCCGGACAAGAGGAAATGCTGCATTGCCGCCAGATTTGTGGCGGTGAGAAAGTTGCAAGTGAGTGATGACAGGACCGACAATTCGACACTTGGACTACTCTCACGGCCCTTGACCTTGTGGGGTGAGACACCAAGCTCAGACAGGGGAGAGGAACGAGATCACGTTACCCTCCACAGACCTGTCTCGGTCTGCAGTAGATTGCTCGTCATCATGGATCTGTCCCAGACATGTCTTTTACATGACACCTGCGAATATGGGCGTTGGGATCGCATTCCTTTGCTTTTGGTTCCAATGGTGTCTGTCCATGTTCACTCTTATTCTTCACGATGAGACTCACTCACTCACTCACACTCACTTCCAGGTTCTCACACGAAATCTCACAGCG
>JFFI01001221.1:230-40282 GCA_001563125.1 Colletotrichum salicis | reverse complement strand
CATGACGCCACCCCGACGGACCCTTGAAAAAGAGACTAAAAAAATGAGAAAAGTCGAGGCCTTGCAGGCTTGCAGAAGCGAAATTCAAAAAAAAAAAAAAAAAATCCCAATCCAACCCAATGCCCAAGCAACGATCAGGTCTTGTCCGATGCTAACCAGGGGTCAATATCACGTGGCCAATGCCATCCAGGTGATGACCAAACCGTCGCCTCTCAATGACCCACGTGTGTTTGTTTAGATGGAGAACGGGAATAGCCTCAGTCAAACACATACACACTCACTCACTCACTCACTCACTCACTCACTCACTCTCTCAAACACACTTTTCACTCAGAAATGAAGCTCAAATGGTGTCATTCACAACACTTCTTCACTCATCGGCCAATGTCTCAATCTGCGTATGTCTCAAGTGAGACCAAGACCTCGTCGCGGTCCCTTCTGCCGAGACATGTTTGCTTTTTGCCGCTGGAATGTTCATGTTTCGCGGAAAGGGTTTCTCTATCCAATCCAAGACCTGGACTGGACCCTCAATCGCCCCTCTCCAAAGGAAAACCATCATAAGATGGCCGACCTCGCTGCAGCACGGCCGCTTGCAGACCTCGTCGCATTCCATCTTCGCAGCCTTACCGTCAATCCAAGCAAGCACCTTCACCACGCACCTGCGAGCAGTATCATGAGAAAAGGCCAAGGCCCGCTGAGTGCTTCTTTTCCCTCATCTCGCCTGTGTTCTAGAAGTCTAGACCTAGACCTCGAGGCTGAAAACAGGGGGTTCTTTGTTTTTCACAGCATTCCTCAACCTCGTCAATCTGAATCTCGACCTGGCCTCCATGGTTCTTTCCCACCATGCTCACCACAATCATCGTCTGCTCATCCTGCATCGCTACTGGCACTGAGAATACCCTTCACCACATTATCAGCACACTCGCACCTACCCAAAAGCATCATCGACACTTACAGTCATTGACCTTGACACACGTGAACGAACTCGCGCACTAACCAAAATGTCAGCACTCAACTCAGCCCAAGACTCCTCATACTGGCAACTCACCGCAGTTGGTCCCGTCCAGTTAATCCCGCCGCACTGGCCCCACTGAGGCGCCGTTCCGGATCCGCCGGCCGCCGTGGTCGTTGTCGCTGCCGCCGCCGTGGAGGTTCGCAGCGTCGTGGAAGCGCGGCTCGTCGTCGCAGGAACCGTCGCAGCAGCCGAAGAGCTCACCGGTGTCTAGCAGTAGTCAGATCCCAATGATCCTTCGCTACACCAGAGCTTCACTCCCATCAAATCTTACCACGAATCCGAACCACTTGAGGTCTTCCTCCGGAAACACATCAATCGAGTGGGTCACGCCCGTACCCAGGAAAGTCTACACATCAAAGCATCAATAATCGGCCTCATCCAGTGTTCATCGCATCAAATCTCACCTGCAGCTTCTCCCCAAACACATACTTGGTATACGGGCTCCTAGGAAAGTCCGCCGTCGTCGACTGCGGCGTCGCAGAGTACCCAAACACACCAGTCCACTGCTTGATCGTCTCGTAGTAGTTCTGCACGTTGAGCGCCTCGTCCGCCGTGCCGTGGTAGATTTGCATCCTGGGCCGCGCGCCCGCGTACCCCGGATACATGTTGTACACGACGTTGGCCCACTGCTGCTGCGTCCAGATGGATTGGCCCGTCGAGCACGTCGAGTTCCAAAAGTCGGGGATGTCATCTGCGGACATGAAGCAGCCGGCCGGAACGCCCGCGTAGGCGATGCCGGCCGCGAAGACATCTGGGTACGTTGCCGCCAGGACGTTCTTCAAGTCACCGGAGGGGGGGGCACATGTCAGAAGGCTCCATCACGAGGAGAGTCAGAACATACCGTCATCATGGCACCCGACGAAATACCAGTCGCATACACCTTACTCTTATCCGCCCCATACTGCGCAATCACAAAGCTCACCATATTCGCAATCGAATTACTCGCGCCGCCCCCGCCATGCGTCAGCGTCATCTTGCTCGCCACGTCCCAGCAGTTGTCGCGCGTGTACGGCGTCTGCGGGTAGACGACGATATACCCGTACGTCTCGGCGTACCGCGCCCACTGGCTGCCCTGGTAGTATGCCGACGCGCTGCCGCTGCACCAGTGGATGCCCACGACGACGGCGGGCTTGGCGGCGAGGTTCTGCGGCACGTAGAGCCACATGCGCGTGCCTGTCGGGTTCGAGCCGTAGTCTGTTACCTCGGTGAAGGTTGCGCGGGGGACGACTTCGGCGCCGAGGACTGAGGTGATGAGGGTTAGTGCCCAAAGGGCCATGCCTAGGATGGACTTCATCTTGGCGACGGCTTGATGTGAAGTGAGCGATTGAGAGACGAGCAAACAGCACCTTTGCAAGTGTACGTGGTGAGATTTCTTTTGGTGGTTTATCTATTCATCGCCAAGTCCTGTCTTGCAGGTTTCCTGCCGACATGGCCTGCTTCAATGGGCGCTCCGGATCGTGAGCCTCCGTATTCATGAGCCAAGTGATATCGCGTCGATCGGGTTCTCCCCTCCCCCGCCGCTTTTCGGCCGCATCCGTACCGCTCTTTTCATCTCGAGGGCTTCATTGATGTACGGTCACCGCTATCCGGCTTTTTTCCCTGTTCTTGGACTATCCCCGACGTGGATGACCCCTCGCGCATGTAGTACATGCTGGTGTTGACGGGCTGAGATGCGGCTGCCCCTCCATCCCGGGGTACGGGCCTTGGTTTCCATACGCAGTCAACTTCATGTATCGTGTCAGCCGGAGTCTTTTTCGGATGCCGGCCACGATTCTCAGCCCAGGTAGTGAAAAGGCTTGAGAAGAAGAGAATGATGGCCGCCTTCAAGCATACTGGGTGGTTGAGCATCTCAAGGCAACCCCGCCATGCACCCGAAGCGCGCAAACATCTTCCGCCAATCGCTTGGGCGGAGATTCCCGTCCTTGGGAATCCGACTGCTCAGAGGCTCCGCGATCAATTTGGGAATCAATATATCTGGCTTGACTGCGTGGTAGTAGTGCTACCCAAAAATGCAGCTTATTGACGAGAAGTTTCTCGGTTTCGCCTTCGCTGCTCGTCGAGCCGAAGTCCCGGGATTCTCGATATTACACGCAGTCTTCATGTAGAGCAACAGTGAGATTGGTCTTGATATCTCAGTGACATATTGTTCCTGTCTGTCTCCTTCACCTAAAAGCACTTGGCGACTTTGTGGCATTTTGCTAAACCCAGCTTCTCTCTACGCCTCTACCAGAAAGCAGCTCCAAGAGACTCGCCATCCAGCTTCATAACCTTTCCCACCGAATTTACCATGCAAGCATCCGCATAAGTCTTCGTCTTCTGAATCTTAGGCAACATCCTTCCTACGTCTGATCATAACCTTGGCTCTGGGATTCGCTAGAGTCGAGAATCCGAAACGCATAGGCTCAACGGTACTCATGTCAACATCATCAGCCAGCTTGAAGTCATACCCGAGCAAGATATGCGACATGACCAGCTTCGCAGAGCTCGCGCCAAAGAATCGGCCAGGGCACGCGTGCGAGCCGAGCCCGAAGCCCATGTGCTCCGGCGATACACTCGCGAGCTGCGCGCAATGCTCGTTGTTGCCGCCCTCTCGCATTCGGAGAAAGCGTTCGCCGTCAAAGGTTTCTGGGTTTGGGTAGATCTCCTGCGCACGGGATAGTTAGCCATTTGGCTGTGTGAGAGAATTGGCGGAGGATCAATGTCTTACGGGATCCCACATGTTCGCCGAGGATACGGCTACGCCTATCGTCTTCGGGAGCACGGTGCCGTCGCTCAATTTCACATCATCTTCCATCACGCGCCTCCCGAGAGCCACTGTCGAGACGTTAGCAACAGAACAATGGCGCAGAAGACAACACATACCCGAAGCAATGGGTTTGAGACGCAACGTCTCCTTCAGCACGCTATCCAAGAGCCTCAAGCTATACAACGTCGAGCTCTTCCACCCACCTCTCGTCTCCCTCACAATCTCCTCCCTCAACGCCTCCGTCACCTCCGGATTCACACACAAATCCAGCAAATTCTGCGACACCATATCCGTACTCGACGCATTCGCAAGAATCGACAACCCAAGCTGCTGAAACGCCGCATTCTGCGCCGTCCGATCCTGCTGCTTCCTCGCCAGCTTCTCAATCCACGCCAAGGCGTTATCAAACACCACACCGCCCTTTTCGGCCTCCTGCTCCCTTCGCCTCTGCTGGATCGGCTCGATGGCCTGCCGCGCGGTGCGGAGCATTTGGCGCAGCTCGCGGCAGCAGGGGAGGAACCAGTGTACAAAGCGGCGGATGGGGGCAGGGTAGGATCGGAGGACTTTGGCGGCGGCCATGGCTTTCTGAGGGTAGTTTATTGTGATGTTGAGCCAGGCTGGGTCGCGGCAGAGTTCGGGACCGAGGAAGACCAGGGCGGAGACGCGAGCGACGATTTGGGCGACTGTTGGGGCGAGGGTGATTTCGTGCCATTCTGGAGCGGTGTTAGAGAGAACTTGAGTGGGTTAGGGGAGTGAGATGTACCTTCATTGTCGGTGAAGACGTCTTTGAGAGCGTTGGCTGCCTCGTCTGCGAGTGGTTGCGATAACTTGGCTGCACGGTCAAGGTGAGCAACGTGCGAGAGACTTTTCGGGCTCTTCAGACTTACCGACATCACTCTGAGTGAGATGAGTCCGGATCATCTCACGGATGAGCTCACTTCCTGAGCTAAAGTACGGTTCGAACCCCGGTGTTCCGGCTTGCCAGTAAGCCAGGAGGAACTCCGTCGAGCTTAAACGATTATCGTTCTTCACATCGTGACAAAATTCGGGAGCCAGAACCGTGAGAGTGCTGCCTTGACCTGTGAAGACCCTGAAAGGCTTGCCGCCGTACTCCTTGGCTCCCTTAGCAAGGAGCGCTCTTCCGCCGGTCAAGTATTCCTCCTTGGTTTTGTTGATGACTGGGTAGATCTCGACATCTTGGAACTTGTGCCGGAGTGGTGCCGCGATGACTGAAGCTATCACGAGTAAGGCTAGCCAATAGAGGCCAGAATTAGACGCTGGGATTGATGAGGACAATTTCAGGGTTGCAAACTCGGCCCAGCTGGGTGACGTGGTGGAGGCATTCGTGTCCATGACGTGGTCATTGGGGGTAAAAGTGATGATGTTTCGAGGGTGGCTTGTCGGAAGCTATTCCCAGTACAGGTGATTGTTCACGAATCAAGGCCCAGGCTTTGAAATCGAATTGAAGAAATGCCTTAAATTCGATCCCTTCAATAATTATTGAATTGAACAATCCTTTGGTGTCAATCCGACTACTACTTTACTTGGTGCTTCGAAAGTGAGTTGTTGCAATGTACCTGCTAAACCTGTAGATACGCTGTCTTCACCATGATTCTCGCTGCGAAGAACCAAGTGTGTACACAGTTAGGGAGTACCTCTCGCTAACATGGCACTGATTAAGTTGATGAAGAAAGCTACTGCGGAGAAGTGGCTCGGTCCGAAACCTTCGCGCGGATCGTCTTTCGGACCGCTAAATTGACTTGCAGAAGTCATCTTCAAATGGACCTTGCAAGCAATTTTGAAGCGCTTTCTCTGGTCGATGAAAGATGCTTCGCGAGCATCACTTTACTGGGAGGAACAGCCACTACGACCGCCACAGTTGACTGCCCGAATCAGATGCTTGATTGTGTACACCATTGGATGGCGGAAACCTGGCGTCATGGCCGCCAGCCGGGGCTACGATTGGTATTACTAACCTGAGCTTTAGCTCCGTGTCGTCGGGTCCGAGATTTGGTCCGAGGTTATTCGTACGGACATAACACAGCGGATCTGTAGGCGGCTTTATTACGGATTATCTCTTAGCTGGTGTTGTAGCGCACTGGATATCAACGACTACTCTACTCCAGTCGTGTCTTCATACAGAGCGTTACGGTGGTGCCCGAGGCGGTGACCGCGGTGACCAAAGCGTCAATTTCTTTTCCTCGTCGATCGGACGACTGACAAGCAGGCGGAATGCTCCGCGGGGAAAAGACTGCGATAGCCCTTGTACCAACGGACCGAAAGAGACAAAGTGCCTCAATATGTCTTTGAAGTGATGATCGACGGCTGCGCCGACTTGGCTTCCGTCGGCGTGTCCTCAGATGGGAGAGATTTTTGAAGGGCCATGACAAGGAAAACCGGATTTCCCGAGTCAGTCGGACTTTGCGTTCCTCACGGCTCAAACCCCCCCCTTTCTTTGGGGGCGCAAAACATTATGCAGCTAAGTCACGCTGCGCATCGAATCCCCAATACCCCCTCTGCACACTAAAATATCGGTAAGCCAGCACGGGTTATGTCTAAAACCTCATGTTCCGTGGTTGAAAGAAATTCAAAAGTGTCCATTTGGGGAATGCCAAGGTGTCATGTGTGCAACGTCGTAGATGGAAAAAGATTAGATGACGCCGAGGATAATGCCGCAGGTATAGCCCTCACACACAACTCGTTTTGGCAGGCCATTGAGCTTCATTCGTTTCTCGATATTAAGGGGAGTAGAGGCCGTCTGTACGCGTATACGGGTAGGATCCATAAGCAAAAAAATCAGCCAAAGGAAACAAATTGATTCCGTAGAGAACTGTCAAGGAGGTTCGAGAGGGGGCAGATCTACAGAGACTCCCGCAAATGGTTGCAACGAAAGAGGCGCTGTCAGGTTCATGGGTGTTGCTTGTCGGGCAGCCGCGACTCGAACGATCTGAGGGCCTCTGTCAGCGGCTTTTTGCGTGTTTTGTTCAATGTTCTGACTCTTTGAAACGTCAAACTTTTTCGAAGAGGCAATGTGAATGGACCCTCTGGAGAAAACAACGAAGAAACACCCGTACAGTGATCTTTGAAGCTCTCGACACACATCAGACTTTTCTCGAGTTGTGTATCCGTATGGTAACCTACCTAGTCAACAAGAGGCCTTCCATTCTCTTGAGAGAACGATTTCCAGCTCATCTCACACTAACGCTACCAACGTTGGGATTCCGAGGCCCAGACTACCCAGCCCCCGGGTAAACCGGCTTCTCCCCGCACGTGGAGAAGCGTCTCCTTGCATCTAGTGACACTGGGGAAATGCACTTTTCCATTTCTTCCCCATCGCGCAGGCTACGCTGATTCCAAACTCCGCTCTTCTCGCCAGCAAACGCCTCCACTATCCAAACAAGCTTCATCACAGTTTTAGAGTTGAAGTCGCTCGAGATTCGTGTTCTCTTCCTTGGTTGCCGCGCGCGCGGCCCAACTTTCACTTAAGAGAAAGTGACACGACTCTTGCTCACATGAGCAAAAGCCACAATGTGAACATGTTCCCACATGCCTGCCGGCCGGTAGGAGACTCTTCCGCAACGATGAACCCCCGGAGAGCATACCCCAACCTGGTCGCCTTCTCCGCACTCGCCATTGCCGATGCATGGTTATCCCCTCAAGCTAACACGTGTAGTCTACCAGTGTGGGGAGAAACAGGCAGGTCGCTATGCCTCATTCTATTGCTGCCAGAGCTCCTCAGATGCTCGCCTTGAAGCAGGCATAGACCGCCCAGTGTTTGCTTTTGTCTGGAAAGTCGCCTTGTCCAGTCATGCCGTGGCTAACTGCCGTCACTCCACGCCGGCCGGCACGCCACCCGATGGGATCGCCGAGGGTGGGCATCGATTTGCTGCTACTCTTCTTTCCAGGGTTGTGTTGAGATGAACGGCCTGGCATCGTCACATCGAAAACTGCTTTTGGAAAGTAGGCACTCCATTGTTAATATAAAAGAAGCCATTGAGCCCCGACACCTCGATCAAGAGGAAGGTCAGCCTCGAATGGACTTGGGAATCTGTCCTATTCAACGCCCATTCGCCGACATGAAGTCCCTCAATCTTTCTGCGATGCTGCTGGTGCCCGCGGCCCAGTACGTCATGGGCGCTTTCGCCGACGACTGCAGCGCCCTTGCCAACAACTTGAAGCTGCCAAACACCACCGTCTGGTTCTCGACGCCTGTCTCTGCCGGCACCAACATTACCTTCCCTGAGAACCACCCGACTTGCACCCGGCCTGGACAAGTCGTCGAGGTCGACATTTGCCGTGTGTCCATGTTAACCACAACCGGCCCCATCAGCAATGTTAGTATCGAGGCATGGCTCCCGTCCAACTGGACCGGTCGATTCCTGAGCACCGGTAACGGAGGCACTGGCGGCTGCATCCAATATGAGGATATCGCCTACGCCGTCTCCCGAGGCTTCGCTGCAGTCGGCGCCAACAACGGACACAACGGCACCATTGGCTCGCCTTTCCTCAACAACCCCGGCACCATTGAGGACTTTGCCTACCGATCCCTCCACACTGGCGTCGTCATTGGCAAGGAGACGACAAAGGCCCTTTACGGCAAGGAGCACACCAAGTCATACTACCTCGGATGCTCGACTGGTGGCAGACAAGGCTTCAAGGAAGCCCAGGACTTCCCTGACGACTTTGACGGTATCGTGGCTGGCGCGCCCGCCTTTGCCTTCAACAACCTGACATCCTGGAGCGGTCACTTCTTCACCGCCACCGGCACCTCCGACAAGCCGACTTTCCTGTCGGCAGACCTCTGGACTGTTGTCTACAAGGACCTCCTCAGCCAGTGCGACGGTCTCGACGGCCACGTCGACGGCATCATCGAGGACCCGGATCTGTGCCAGTACCGCCCCGAGTCTCTCATCTGCGGCGCTGGCCAGACGGCAAACTGCTTGACCGGCGTTCAGGCCCAGACGGTCCGCACCGTTTTCTCCGACCTCTACGGTCAGGACGGAACCCTTGTCTACCCCCGGCTCCAGCCCGGCGCCCAGCCCACCCAGATCCTTCTCGCCGGCCGCGCATTCCCCTACACGACGGATTGGTTCCAAAACGTCATCTACAACGACACGACCTGGGACCCGGCCACCATCGGCCCCAAGGACTTCGCCGCCGCCGCCGCCCAGAACCCCGGCGGCATCGAGACCTGGAAGGGTGATCTCTCCGGCGTCAAGGACCGCGGCACCAAGGTGTTGCACTACCACGGCCTTCGGGACCCTATTATCAGCAGCGACAACAGCGCGCGCTACTACAATCACGTCTCGCGCACCATGGGCCTGACGTCCGCACAGCTCGACGAGTTCTACCGGTACTTCCGCATCTCGGGCATGGACCACTGCAGCGGCGGTCCCGGCGCCAGCTTCATCGGCAACAAGGAGTCTGCCGTTGCCGGCTTCGAGCCTGAGCGCAATGTTCTGTCGGCCATTGTGAGGTGGGTTGAGGAGGGCGTCGCGCCGGACTCGATCCTCGGCACCGCGTTTGTAAACGGTACGCAGGGTGGCCAGGTTGCTTTCACGAGGAAGCACTGCAAGTATCCCACGCGTAATGTGTACAAGACTGGAGACCCCAACTCTCCTGATAGCTGGACCTGTGTATAATGTCTCTTTCTTGGGTTTAGTCTGCTTCTGATGTACATATTGCTCACTGCACATTACCATAATATGAATGACAAGATTACATGTATACCATCTCACGACAACCTGTGTTCAATAAACAAGGAACGTATCAGGATTATCTCAGCATATGGGCATCTCGAAATCGCAGCCACAGACGTGAACATGGCTATTCCAGTGCCGTTGCTGACGTTTTATTAGACTGAATTTTACGCGAGTCACATACTAGTTCTTCCCCAACAAACGCAAAGAATAAGGAAAGAAAATATCGACTCGAACTCACGAACTTCTGAATTTGTCATCGTGTCCCGTCAGAAAAGGTGCTCGAGTGAATACGCCAACTCACGTGATTGCATCGACCGCCAACAGAATCACTAAGGTATGACAGAAAATGTCGAGAAAAAAAAAGAAACCATCTATGGTATCATTTTCAGAACCGTGAGCCAACATACGCTTCCACCATTCGAAGCTAGAATCGTACTGCACGGCCATCGACTACAACGGACGATTCTTCTTGCACTCATGAAAAGAAGGTCGCAGTCCTGACTCTATAAAGGCATCAACGTCAGCCCCCCGCCCTCCTCCCTTATGCAAGCCATTTCAATTACCCTGCTCAAGTTCGTTTCAACGAAGAACGTGCAGGAAGTATCATGAATGGAACCCAAAAATTAATTGAATGAGTCGCAACTTATTATGCGATAATGTCGACATGCCTACGTCAACCCAGGTTATTGGCAGTGAGGTAGCAACTACGCGATGCGTCTGACTCAACCTCTACTTCCATCCCTTGCTATGCAGTCCTTTCCATGAATCAGATAGATTTCCGGTTTGGAGTTTGAACAGGCTATTATAGCCAACTCTAAAAGGTTATTAGCAAGCTCCTGCTACTGTTTTCTTCCGAACATTGCCGCATATACTTCAAAGGTTTCCTCACCTTCAAAGTTTCTTTTCACCAACTCGCGTCTGCTTCCCTGATTGAACGACTACGATAGTTGCCGTCGGTAGTACAACGCACACAGACCATGTTTGATTCTCCAAAACCTTTTCTACTGGGTCGTCTCGACCTTGGCAATCTCCTTTCAACATTCCTCGTGATGACCTACGATGGGCAGATATGAACAACACGAATGGAACGGCCCCCGCGCCTCTAGATCCCGCATGGGCTGCTGAGAGCAACACCGCGCGTATCATCGCCGTCGTAACTGTTTTTCATATCCTGGCGCAATCGAGCGTTGCGCTACGGATATACGCTAGAACATGGGTCATTAAGGCATCTGGGTGGGACGATGCGGTCATGGTCTTGTCGGCGGCAAGTACATACACAACATCGAATCCCCTTTTCGCTGCCAGCGGAGACTGACTTAGTCGAGTTCATAGCTCTGTGCTTGGGGAGGATGGGTCTCTTTCTTGATTCAGGCTTATTACGGTCTTGGTAAACACTTCTTGACGATTGACAAGAAGTATGACTACGTCGTGTTCAATCACGTTGCTTTTTGGCAGTCCATCATCTCTGCCACCGGCGCTCTCATGTTTCTAAAGGTTTCCATCGCTCTTAGTCTCTTACGTCTGAGCAAGACTAGATGGTACAAGTGGGCATTGTGGTCAACAATTGGTAGGCTCACCGCAGTCGCGGACCTCTTCTATTGATTACTAACAGTCCAACTAAGCTCTTGTCTTCTTCTATTCCATTGGCGGCATGTTTCCGTTTTTTCTTCATTGCAAACCCATGTCGGGATTTTGGGACAGGAACATGACACCGCCTCCAAAGTGTAAGGATAGCAACAACATCAACCTCTTTGGTATCATCAACACAGGTATGTCTGGGCCTCACTTCAGTATCTACAATAATCACTGTAATATCGTACTCGACGCCGCCGCTAAACCACTTACACATGTAGGCTTCAACATCTTCACCGACGTAGTTCTAGCCACCTTGCCTGCGCCGATCATATGGAATTTGCAGATGGAGCGCAGACTACGTCTCTACGCAATTGGAATCTTAAGCCTAGGTTACTTGTAAGTATCAGGCGATTCAGAATCATACTTAGTTAGCCCCGGATACTAATGAAGTCACAAGTGCTGTCGCAATGGGCATAGTCAAGGCAGTCTACCAGCTCGCCAATGATAGCGAGCCTGACAAAACGTTTAACAGAAGCATTCAGTTCTGGGGCTTGTAGGTACAACTTCTAAATGCTATGTTTCTCAAAGCTAATCAGGCACACTCCTAATAAGCCTGCAGCTGCAGGTCGGTATCATAGCAGCGTGTGCACCGGCCTTGAAACCTCTCGTCAACAAGTTACTCGACCTATTAGCATACAATCAACACATACCTGACCTATACGGCAAGCAGTCAAAGCAAAGTGGCCCTGGACCAAGAACGCTCGAGTATAACACCTTCCGCAGTCGTAGTGACAGAACGACGAGCAGTGACCAGTACGAGCTCGACGAATGGGCTCTGGATCCACGGTGCGGCTCTCAACAGGGCGGGAGCAGACTGCAGACAGGGCAAACTCCAGCAGGGCCAGGCATCATGCTCACCGACGATGATCGAAGGAAAGCTATGCGAATAGAGGAAGAAACCGCGATCCAAGACCAGTCAAGCAACTTGCAAGGGATCATCAAGACTACGGAGTTTGCTAGAAGACCGGAACACATTGCGTAGCGTTTTCAAGGTTATTCCAAAACAGCATGCGGGCAAGGCAGATAATTCTTTCGTAGCGGAATAGCAGATCAACATGTACGAACATCTGAGACTGAATGGAATCTCATCGCATTGGTCTTTGGAAGCTTCGCCGAGCACTCACCATGATGCATTTTCTCAGTCCATGTCTCTTTCTTGGGGCCTGCACAGACCAGTTTGGATTCCTCCAAACGTGAGGCCCATGAGACACGCATATCACCTGATGATCTCCGAGTGCGGTCCGACGGGTAGGACAAAAGCCCGCGCCATTGAGTTACTCTTACGATCGGCTTCCGATGCGGTGATACTCTAACACTCTGTAGCTCTTGGGCCGAAATTTGCGCTTTTCTTTACAAGGTCCTGGATCAAAGGGCCCTGGTGAGCCGGTGGGGTGAGGCCCTGGCCCGATGCAATGCATCTGGGGCTCGTTCCTTGCAGTAGCATTGAAGAGTCCCGGCATGCGATCCTGTTGGAGCTTCGTCTCCGACCCTGGAAATTGATTGAGAGTCCACATCGGATGGCAGGTGGGTCGTGAGAGGCGAGCTTCTGGGTGTTGCGGACCTTGTCTATGGACGTACTAAGGAGTGCAGCTTGGAGGAAAAGGTTCACAAACAGTTTGTAAAAGAAGACAGCGATTCAGTTCACTCTATTATGGAAATCGCCAGCATCGGATAAACTCTACCAGGCCTCGAGGTTCTTGATATTCAGCATGGAAAGAATTCGTTGGCTTTGGTCTTGCCTCCTTGCCTTCTAATCCGATTCGTTATCATCCATTATCGGTAGATGTAGGTGGTTTAGGCGCCGTTACCCCACGTCTCACCCCTCGTAGTAGCATTCCACTCTCCTAGAACTCCGCTAGCAGCTTTGGCAAGAGGTATTGGTTGTTATACTCCCACAAAATGGTGGTGAACTGCGCAGACCACGCACCTCCCGTGTAGTATGTACTCCTCTGGCCCTGAAGAGCGTATTGCTCAGTGATGTGACCAGTTGCCAGCTCAACGCCAGATACACGCAAATGTATGGCGCCATGATCGGACCAGGCCTTCAAATTGAGCTCCTCGGAGCCGAGGCTGGGGATCGTGCCCGCATCAGCTAGCAACTTGAGCGACGTCCTGACCAGCGCTTGCGCCTGAGTACTATCGTAGTCGGAGGAGCCAGTGATGAGCACGCGAAAGTTGTCGTCACCGAGGTAGTCAAAGCGGCCGACGAAGGGGGTCTCGGGGAGGGAGATCCAGTTGGTGGGGACGTTGTTCGTGAGTGAGTAGCTGATGGGTAGAGAAGGGTGAGAGACGACGCCGACATAAACGGTAGTCCAATCCCACCTTGAGAAGACGGCTGTCTCCTCGTCGCTGATATCGATGCCGTTGAAGTTGGCAATCGTAGGTTCGAAGGAGATGAGAAGTTTCTTGGCTCGAATCAGCGTCTGCTTGTTATCTGCACCCCAGACAAGAATCTCGACGCCTTCTTCGGTACGGGAAGTCTTGATAGCTGTAGATGAGTACAGGACATCGTCGCCTAGAAGGTCTGCAATAGCATCGTAGATCTCTTGGTTTCGCCCGGCTACGGGCACGAAGGAGCCAACTGTCCCCAAGAACGACCGAGTGATGGGTGCGCCGAAAGCCTGCATCACATCAAGGGTTATCTGGTCGGCGATATTGCCTAATCCAAGGCCGGTGGTCTGAAAGATGCGAGGGACAGCAGCCTGCAGATTGTGCTTCTCGACAAAGTCGGAAAATTTGAGAGTCAGGTCTTCAGGAACCCCGACAGTTGTGTTTGGGAAGCTTGCGTAGGAGGGGATAATGTATGATTCGTACTTCTCACACTGCTCGAGATAGGCCTTGAGGGCAGCTGTAGCGTCCACAGAAGCCGGCAAAGAGTAGTTGATGGTCTTCCCTGTGCTGAAGTCGGCGTATGTGGTCGTCAATGCTTGTCTAACTGGAGTTTGTACGGAAACGTTGAAGCGGGCGAAGAAGTCACGGGCTCCGCCGTAGTCTGTGTATGAATTGACACCAAAGTCATATGGGTTTCCTGTCTCGGGATCCGTGAAGGTTGCGACATGGCCACCCTGAGTGACAGTGAGCTTTATATTTCTTAACAGGTCCGGTGGATGTGGACTTACTATGCGGTTCTGTTTCTCTACGATGACAATTGTCCTATTGTAGTCTTCGCGGAGCCTTACAGCTGCATGAGCTCCGGAAGCACCTCCACCTAGAATTACAACATCTCTCTCGATGATGGTTGTCTTGTTGCCCGGGGGTATGATTCCTGCTGATGCCAGTGATAGAGTGCCTAGAAAGGCTGCGATGAGGGATGACATTTTGACCTGTGATATCGGCAGTGTTGACAGTTACGTAGGACAACCAAAATGCAATGCCTTAGTCAATCGTACGGCAAGTTGGCAATGCGAGGTGAGTAGAGAATTATGACGGAAGTTCTCAGGAGACCTTACTAGTTACTTCTTATGGCAAAGTGCCGTTTTACTGTGCCGCATCATCGCATCGGACGTTCGGAAGTGATGCCGTTAGGAGCACGGGATCTGGAGACTCGAGATGCAAAACACGGATGTGATCCTGGCTTAGCGTAGAAGATTGATTCCACGTGCAGCAAGTTCGCCGCAAACTATTTGCTGCGCATCTCAAATGGGGAGACCAGATGCATGTTGCCCAACAAGATAACAGGGTCTAGTTGGAAAGTGGTGCTCTCCAACTGAGACTATGCATGCATTGCGGCGAACCCAAGGCTAACCCCTCATAGCCTGCTTAAATATTGCTGACAGGCATAATGGCGTAGGTAGTGGCACCCCCAGCCAGATCGTGGACGTGGGTGAGAGCCTGTTGCAGCATGAAGTATGATCTGACAGGCATCGCAGAAGAGAGAGAACAGGGAAGGCTAAGCAAAGGCGGCGCAGAGAGACAATCAAGTGTTTCTGCTGAGCAACACCAGCTTCCGGGCTGTGAAGAAAGATGTCAGGCGTCTATCAATCAATCATTGGGAATCAAGATCACCGGGATGGTGCAATTTTTGACATGACATGGCAAAGCCATTGCGCAAGATTCCGACATCAGCCCACATGAACGGAAACAAGAGTCCACATATGTGAGTTGGTTGGACGAAGAGATTGAGGATTTTGAGTAGCCGACCAACGTGTTCAGTAGGATGGTGACGTTTACAGCGATTGATTGCAAGACTTCAAAGGTCTCCGCCTTCAATCAAACTTAATTACTAGAGGACGTCTATTACATTAAAGTGTTCAGTGACACTGGGCGGTATGTTCCAAAAGACATGATCTCATCTATATGCGAGCCCCTCAACTCCTATTTCTGAACGCAACTTGACTCAATATTTAGTAGTCAGCCAGAATCTGGGCAGAGATCTTCTCGGCCAAGACGTAGACAGTGCTCTGAGGGTGACCAGGAGGCAGAAGAGCGAAACTGCTAGCATCAACAACTCTCAGACCACTGACGCCAATGACCTTGGCATCCTTGTCAACAACAGCCATGGGGTCATCAGACTTGCCCATGCGGCACGTGCAGCTGGCGTGCCAGATGGTCATGACGGTGTTGCGAATGTTCTGGAGAATCTGAGCGTCGGTCTCGACCTTGGCACCGGGGAAGTACTCCTTGTTGTCGGCCAGAACGGGCTTCATGGCATTGCTGGCAAAGGCCTGGCGGAGACGCTTGAAAGTGGCGACGGCAACGGCAACGTCGGTGGGATCGGTGAGCCACTTGGGATCGATGAGAGGCAGGTCCTTGGTATCGGCGGAGGCGAGGGTGACGGTGCCTCTGGACATGGGCGCAACGAGACCTCCGAGAATGGTGGCGTACTGGTAGCCGTCCTTGGGCTGGGTGAGGAGGAGGTTGGAGAAGTCGCCGACGTAGCCGGGTGCAGTGAGATACTCAATCTCGGGCCAGTCAGCAGGGAAGTTGCTGTCAAGGACGGCGGCAGCATCAGAAGAGATGAGGTCACGAGGAGTCTTCTCCCAGCCGAGGAAGTCGCAGACGGGGTTAGTAAGGGGGCCGATCTTGCGGATTGAGTAGTCGAAGGCGAACTGGGCAGCGGTGTAGATGAGGTCGTTGGCCAGACGGGTCAAAGTCTGGACCTTGACGCGCCACGTGGGACCGAAGAAGACGTGATCCTCCATGTTCTGGCCGACGCCAGGGCGCTCAGCGACCATAGGAATCTTGAACTTGTTGAGCTGGTCCTTGGGACCGACACCGGAAACCATGAGAAGCTGGGGGCTCTGGAAGGCACCGGCGGACAAAATGACCTCCTTGTTGGCCTTGAGGGTGTAGGTAGTGATGCCGGCATTGGAGGTGAGAACAACACCGGTCGCCTTCTTGTTGCTGTCAAAGAGAATCTTCTTGGCCAAAGACAGCTGGTAGACCTTGAGATTCTTGCGGCCAATGGCTGCGTTGAGGAACGAGGTCTGACTGGACTCGCGCTGCTGGTCGCTGGGCTGGATGGTATCGGAGCAGTACTGAGCGCCCATGAGCTCACCGCTGTTGAAGTCCTGAGCCTGGGGAATGCCAATCTCGTTCAGGGAGGGTTCGAGGTAAGTGCTGAAAGGCTGGGCATAGTTGGCATAGGAGACGTCAAGAGGTCCTCCGACTGCATCGAAAGCGTCAAGGTTGTACTCTGCGCTGGCGTTGGGGAAGCGAGTAGGGCCGGGTGGGGTGAACTTGACGCTCTTCTTGAAGTAGGGAAGAAGAGAGTCCCAGGTGTAGCTATCATCGCCAATGGCATCTGCCCACTTCTGGTAGGACTGCTTGGTACCGCGCTGGTAGATCATGAAGTTGCGAGCGGAACTGTTGTTACATTAGAATTTGTCCTCACAACGAATGAAACCGCAGAGGATTCTAAGACGCACCTTCCACCAAGACACTTGCCACGAGCGTAGTGGATCTTGCGGTTGTTGGCACCACTTTGTGGCTGCGTGATAAAGTTCCAGTCCACTAGAGGGTTCGTGTCAAGAGGACTGGCACCGGCGAAAAGAGTATCTCCAGCGGGTGTCTGGCCGATGAGAAGGTTGGTGACCTGATAGAACGTGCCGGCCTCAATTACGGCTACCGTAACATCGGGATTGGCGCTCAGTCTGTTAGCCATCACAAGGCCGGCAGTACCACCGCCGACAATGACATAGTCAAAGGTCGCATCCTTTCCAAGACTTCCTGCGCTGGTGCCGAGCTGGCGCTTATGCTCGGCGTGGAATCGTGCCTCCTCGTCGGCCGGGGCGGCATGGGTCAAGCCCAGTACAGTAACGAACGTGGAAACAGCGTAAGTGACACGCATTTTGAAAAGAGAGTATAAGGAATAAGATAAGTGAAAGAGAGTGAACTGCCGACCCTTGAGACTTGGAGGTTGGTAGAGAACAATCGGAAGTCAATAGGATTGACAAGAGACTTATAGCTGAATGACATGATTCCTCCATCCGATCTCCATCCCACCGGAACCCTATGAGCTTTGCCCGGAATAGATCCTGTCGCGAGTGTTTACGAGAGCTAAACTCCATGTTCAGCTAGACTCGAGGCGGGCGCTAGAAGATCGCGACTATTCTTGCTCGTTTTTGCCCGCGCTAGACATAGTCTATTGCGTTCCTGGCTAAGTTTGTTTGCATTAGCGCGTGAACAAGCCACACCACCGAATAAATCTGGGCCTAGACCGATGACCACCGTTCTTAGGTTGTTCTGGTCAGACAGCGGCTTGCTGCTTGGACCCCTTTCATGGACAATGAAGTTTGGTCGGATTGGCCAAGAAAAATGTTTTCCCATGATCACCAGGCACGGAAACGTGGGCAACGGGAGCTTGCGGGGGTGAAAACGTGACGCTAGCCAGAATTTGACTTTTGACTGCCCGCTCAGGGGAGACTTGGATCAAGTTCAAAGGGTCGCTCGTCTGAACCTTGACGGCCTAGACGCAGGCGGTAGCTCAACGACAGACTTCAGGACGACGACCTGCAGGCCCAATCTGGCATTTGGGAGTCTGTTGCTGACGAGCTATTGTGAATTTAGCCCAGATTAGGAAGCCCCATGATGTCAACGATTCGTTTCTAGCTTACTTTGGTGAGCACGCTGCAGACAGAAAGCTGCCTACCTGAACTCAATCGAGTAGAGGCATCAGGTTGGTTTGTTTCATGATCTGCCCAACCTGTAAAGTTCAGTTGCTAGATGCGTAGGTGGACCAAGATCTCAAATCAGTGATCATCTTGTCTAGCGTCGATTCCGGTCAACGTGGGAACGTCATGCAATGGCGTACGACAACGCCGACCTCGGTTCTTTAAAATGTGCAAGTAGAGTCAGAGTCTGCGAATGATCTCCTAAAGTGTAAAGACGTCGCGACTTACCGTACCTACCTGGATAATTCTCGGAATAGCTGACCGGCACTAAAGATCGTCACCTACATGTAAGTAAGTACGTTGAGAGTCTCGTATTGGTGAAATCGTTTGTCCGCAATTGGGAGACGAAGGTCTTCGCTGTAAGCTGTTGATTAAGATTTGAGCTAATGATGCATCCTAGCATCCATATGGGGTCTGGTACGCTGGGGCTGACCAAACTGTGGGTTCTCGCTGCTGATCGATCACGTACGGGCTAGACCTCTTAGAATTCACGGTCACAACGATCACGAGAGTCTAAATGTTGCAAGTTGATCCGATGTTTGATCCGAATCATCGAAAGACTGGTTAGTGGTGTCTGAGTTCGGATGTAGTCTGGCTATTGAGGTCTTTCAACCTCACAACTGTAAGGAGCTACTGTCCCATCGTGGCAACGCGGCTAAGTTCTACGGTCATATGAGCTAGACCAATTCAGTCTCGTCAGTCTTTGCCTTCGCAAAGGCCCCTCATTCTTGAGTTGAGATGCAAAGTGAACTTTTGTAGAAAATCTGCTTAAGTTTCGAGTAAGTATCCGATAATTAATCAGACAACTACCACTTTGAGCCGCTGAAGGCAACTGGCTCTTCTTTCGGTAGTGGAAAGACTCAAAAATCCGCTTACCTAAGGTAGTTGTGTCGAGCTTCGCCTCGAAAGGCACAGGGATACAGCTCGCTAACATCTGAAAACCGACGAGCTGGGTTCGTCCCATTGACCCCTTAATAGAAGGTACCAAGGAGCTCCAGCTCAACTTGACACACTAGCACAGCGCAAACATTGCACAATTGGCTAAGATTTTCAACCCTTTTCAACCTCCGGGATGGCATGGCCTCACGTGTTATAGGCTAATTGCCTCACTTTACCTCATTCTGCGCCAAACTGAGCAGTCACTGGTGGGTTATTGGGTTGCTGATGGGGTCGACAACCATGTCGTCTTGCTGTAACCGCCTACTTCTAATTGCTGGGTGAATCGGGCGGGCCGCGTTAATCACCTTGGTTTCGGCATTCTGCCCACAACTTTCTTGCGTTTAAACTTTCGTGGAGATGCCTTCAATCTATTCCAGAAGCTTTGCCCCTGGTAGTGCATCACGAAGAAGGAAGTTTGCGCCTGTTCGGCTCGTGTATCCTGTTTACTAACCAAGTATGGCTGTCTTGACCGAGCCGAAGGGGGAAAACTAGTAGTGATGTAAATAGCTGAAGCTCCCCTCAATGGAGCATTCTCGTGCCTTTTGCCTGCCTATCTTTTGATTCAGTTACTCTCTTTTTCTCACCACGTTCGTTTTTCGCGACATTCACTCTTTTCCTACCAATCAAACATTCTTTTCACCTGGCTGGTCCATCTACGATTCACCATTCTTTCAAGTTTCAAGTGACCTAGCCCACATCATCCAATTATGAGGAGCGCCGGCCTTCTTTTGGCGGCAGCGGCGTCCGTCCGCGCCGCTTGCTCGTGGAAGAACGTCCACACCGGAGGCGGCGGCGGCTTCGTACCGTCCATCGTTTTCCACCCGACCGAGAAGGGAGTCGCATACGCGCGCACCGACATTGGAGGCCTCTATAGACTGAACGCCGACGACTCGTGGACCCCCATCACCGATGCCAACGGATTTGCCGACAACGACAACTGGAACAGATGGGGCATCGACGCTCTCGCGGTTGACGCACAGGATGCTAACAAGGTCTACATTGCTACTGGCATGTACACCAACGACTGGTAAGCACTGTTGGTGTATGAGTTTGCACACCGCAACGCAGCTAAACCACGATAGGGACCCCAAGAACGGAACATTCGCGCGTAGCTCCGACAAGGGCGAGACCTGGGAGACCACCACGCTTCCCTTTAAGGTCGGCGGCAACATGCCCGGCCGCGGAACCGGTGAGCGGTTGGCCGTCGACCCCAAGAACTCGGAGATTATCTTCTTTGGTGCCCGCAGCGGCAACGGTTTGTGGAAGAGCACAGACGCCGGTGAGCAGAATTCCAACCACGAGCAGCACCGCCCCTGTACCACGCGTTTCAGATTTCTGACAGAGTGTAATTGATTAGGTGCGACTTTCTCCAAGGTCTCTACTTTCGAGGCCGTCGGTACCTTCCGCCCCGGCGCCGAGAGCGATGCATACAACGGTGACCTTCAAGGTCTGACCTTCGTCACCTTTGACGAGACCTCGGAAGTTGTTAACGGCGCGACCTCGAGAATCTTTGTTGGAACGGCCGATAACACCACCGCGTCCGTCTACGTCAGTACTGACGCCGGTGCCACCTGGGGCCCTGTCGATGGCCAGCCCAAGAAGTTCTTCCCCCACAAGGCTATTGTTCAGCCCGCCGAGAAGGTCATTTACTTCACCTACTCCGACGGAACAGGCCCCTACGATGGCACCCAGGGTGGTGTCTGGAAGTACGACCTGGCCTCCAGCAAATGGACCGACATCACCCCTACCACTGGTAGCGATCTCTACTACGGCTTCGGTGGACTCGGCGTCGATATGCAGAAGCCCGGAACGATCGTTGTCGCTACTCTGAACAGCTGGTACCCCGACGCGATCCTCTTCCGCTCCACCAACTCTGGCGCAACCTGGAAGAGAATCTGGAGCTGGGGAGCCGATGGCAAGGTCGCACCGCAGTACACCATCAGCGCGTCCAACGCCCCCTGGATCCAGACCAACTTCCTCGACATCGACACCAAGAAGCTTGGCTGGATGATCGAGTCCCTCTCCATTGACCCCACCAACAGCGACAAGTTCTTCTACGGCACCGGACTCACCCTGTACGGTAGCAACGACCTGACCAACTGGGACAAGAACAAGACCATCACTATCGAGAGTCTTGCTTCCGGTATTGAGGAGATGGCCGTCGGTGCCTTGGCCAGTGCCGCTGATGGCCCCGAGCTCTTCTTCGCTACTCTTGACAACAACGGCTTCACCTACAAGACCGCCGCTGATGTCGGCAAGGCCCCTCAATCCGCCTGGACCAACCCCTGGTGGGCCAGCAGTGTCGATGTTGACTTTGCCGGAAACAGCCCGAACAAGGTTGCTCGCATCGGCAAGGCTACCGACTCACCCCAGCTCGCCCTCAGCACCGACGGCGGCGAGACCTGGTCCGTCGTGAACTCCACCGGCAACACCATCACCGACGGCTCCGTCGCCTACTCCGCCGACGCCGACGTCATTCTCTGGTCTTCCAAGAGTGTCGGCGTCCAGGTCATCCGCAACGCAGGCAAGCCCGAGAACAGCACTCTCCCCGCCAGCAGCGTCATCGCCAGCGACAAGAAGAAGAACGACGTCTTCTACGCCGGCTCCAAGTCGACCTTCTACGTATCCACCGACGGCGCCGCCACCTTCACCGAGGCGCCTCTCGGCAACGTCACCGAGATCCGCTTCATCGCCGTCCACCCCACCACGGCCGGCGAACTCTTCGTCTCCACCGACTCGGGCATCTTCCACAGCACCGACTTCGGCAAGACATTCTCCTCCATCCCCGGCCCTACCAACACCCACGCCGTCTCCGTCGGCAAGGGTGAAGGCAGCGCTTGGAACCTGTATGTCTTTGGCGAGGGCGTCGACGGCAAGAAGCTCTACGCCAGCGCCGATCTCGGGGCTTCGTGGGTCGACCTCCAGGGTACCTACAGCTTCGGCGCTCTTGACGGAGCTGCTCTTGTTGGTTCTGCCAACGAGGCCAACGTCGTCTATGCTGGTACCAACGGCCGCGGTGTCCTGCACACCTCGTGCCCTGTCTCCAACTCTACTGCGGCCCCGGCTGCTGCGCGTGCTAGAAGGCACGCTCGCAGCAAGCCCATGCGTCTTGGAAGAGCTCCCCACCGCCACTAAGCGCGGGGAGCTTGTGTGTGAAAAGCCTGATTCGATTCATCTGTAGAACTAGTCTAGAAGTCAGTCCCTGTAAATAGACGGGTAAATTTCAAACATTTTGAATCCCCAACCGTTTTGTCAACATCAAATGATACGCTAGAAATCCCTACACGTCTGCTCGCGCTGATGTGACATGCTTGCCGGTTGAATGCCGCGCAGTGCGCAACTAACGGGTGCTGACAATCACTACAGTATTTCTTCACGAAACAGAGTACGTATGCAATATACAGGGACACTAGGTTGTGTGGGGTTTTAGCCGCTGTATCTTTGGGGATACTCCAGTTTAGAGCCTAAATAACGCTTCCAACAACATTCATCAAATTGCCTCAGATCGAACGGCAATCCGCCGCAACGTTTCTTGGGACAAGCCATGTATTTCTCAACAGGTGCATGTACGGATCCAAAGGTCGCAACTCCTAGCTCCTCCTCCTCTAATCTTCAACTCGACCACCCTACGCCCGAAGAGTGCCTTCAGATTTGTGTAAACACGGCAGACTCATGGAAAGATTTTCTGACTACGCCCTTGTATATCCTCCAGTCAGCGTACCTCCTGACAGTTCCACTTGCAAAAGATGGAGGCATGACTACCTGGGGCTCTCGTTGACAAGAGTCGGCTGCCAAGCGAACGTGATATTATTTGCTCATGCGAAAGTTTCCGCAAACGATCTCTCTTGAGCGATAGCATGGGAAACATGACAGAGGGTATCATTCATGGTATCGCCAGTGTCTTCTGTCCAGAGAGGTTTCGCGGCCGCGGCTACGCAGCTCGTCAAATGAAGGAGCTAGCCAAAGTCCTGCGCGTTTGGCAGTCCGAGAACGGCCAGATCTTTGGGAGTGTCCTATACTCGGACATTGGGAAGGAGTACTATACCAGGTTAGGCTGGACACCGAACTCAGTCAACGAGCATCTGGTATTGCCGCCCGCAAAGATGGAGAACCCGGCGACTTCGCACCCGGTCTTCGAGTCAGACCTGGAAGGTCTATGTTTCAGAGACGAGACAATGATACGAGACGACATGACCATGCCCAGTGTGTCACGGAAGCGAGTTATGATCCTACCAGACTTGGATCACATGTTATGGCACATTCACAAGGAGGACTTCGCTACCAAACATATCTTTGATAATGGGTCAGAGACAAAGGGAGCAATAGCTGGAGTGCCTGGGAAACAGGTTTGGGGTATTTGGGTTCGTCGCTACTACAGGCACCCACATCACCATGGCGGCGAGGATGCAGACGACCCAAATGTCCTTTACATTCTCCGCCTTGTGATAGAAGGCGATGAGACTGCGAATAAGACACGCGAGGGAAACTCCACAGCACCAATGGAAGAATACGCAGAGCAGGCAGCGGTGCTGAAGGCTGTCATGCAAGCTGCTCAGGCAGAGGCGGCGGATTGGCGTCTGGATCAAGTGCAACTATGGGATCCGTCTCCCATGGCAAGGAGTCTTCTTGACCAAAGCGACCTAAATGCTATCGTTGTTGAAAGGCATACTCATAGCATTGCGACTGTACTATGGTTTGAGGACGGCGAAGGTCTGGGACCAGAAAATACTCCGGGTCTGGTCAACAATGAGCACTATGCCCGGTGTTAGGAGAGTAGTGAATTTCGTTCTTCAACTACACAATCTTCATCGTCAAACTCTGACAGAGTGAAGATGATATTTCTCACCAAACGCCTGAAATAAGGAACGAATCATGCGAGTAACACCATGTCCGCGGGGAACGTAAAAGCTCCATACTTTATACAGATGGAGTTTAAATTCCTCAGATAATATTTACATGAACATAACTTCCATCCGGCCCGCAACGGTTTGATGAAGAGTTCATCTATATCGCAGATAATGCTAACGCACCATATCCACTAATAAGAGCACGTACTTGGACTTAGCAAGCGAACTTGGCCGGTCCCGGAATCGTGTAGTTTGTTACTACGGGGTAGTAGATGTTGATGGTGATGCCGGGATCAGATCCCTATAACGAAAGTCAGTAAGTCTTGTACATGATGTTGCTCCACGAGTCTAGTTCTAGCATCCAACAACATACCTTATAAGCACCAGGGAAGCTGACAGTCGACGGGCTCTTGGCCGCAGTCCCGCCAACGACATTGATTTGAGCACACTCCATATACAGCTGCGCACCCGGGTAGGAGCTGGCGCCGTGCAAGGCAATCATCTCAGCTCTGAGAAGGTACTGTCCGTTCGCAATGCACTTGGGGATAGTAATAGCCTGCTTCCCAGCATTACCAATGACGCGCTCCGTTCCCCAGACACCACTGCTCAGACCGTCCTCTTGGATCTTGAACCAACCCGCGCCAGTGCCGGCATCAGTCTTGGCATCGGCGACCTTCTTCATGTAAGCAAGAGTCGGCCCCTTGTGGCTGGCGTCCATGACGTCCTCGGGTCCGCTGGTCAGGGTATGGCGCCAGACAGCCGTCACCGTAGATCCGGCCGTGACGGTGATGACTTTGTCGGTTGACTTTGTCGGGTTCGGGTCACCGTTACAGGCGATGTACTGGGATGTGACATCGGTCTGAGGGCCATCGTACTCGGGAGTACGGATGCCTTGAGAGACGCCGCTGTTCACGCCATCGGCCTCGAGGGAGACGAAGATGGTATGAGCCTGGCAGAGACCGGCGGCAGCGAGGAGACCGAGAAGCTTCATGTTGTGAAGTTGTTATTGCGTTGATTACAGCGTCGATTGACCGAACGATCTCAACACAATTCCTGAGCAAGGCAGGTCATCAGTCATTTTATGTCGAATTTGCGGTGACGGCAATGCAGCTTGTCAACCACTCAACTGTAACGACGTTCTAGGCCGTCCAGCACGGGGCAAGCTCTTCCGGCATCCCACGAGAGGAAGGTCAGGAGGTAGTGGCAAGTACGAATTGCGTCCCTAAGTGAGACTGACAATGGAATAAAGGTGCCAATGCTAGCTTGGCGGGGCCAGTTCATCCGGCATTTAGATTAAGCTCATTTATCCTCCGCGAATCGCTTGGCGATTGTGTTGTATCGAGCCGCCCTTGGTACCAAATAAGTGATGTTCTAGCCAATAATGTAGCCACCCACCGGCAGCATTGAAATGGGAGGACCTCTTGTTGGTCTTACCGACATGGATAGCATGGTGGCTAGTTGCGGAGTATCAAGATCGTGAACTGGGAATTCGGGACACGATCCGAAGGCGGGATGAAATACATGTGTCGCAGAAAGAACCCTCAACTTGATACGGTCGAAGAATGCTTGAACAAGTGCTGCAACTTGCATTTATATAATGTTAAACAAATTGCTGCCAGTGGAGATTTATTACAGTCCGACATAAACGCTATTTCGGTATCTCTCGCCGTGAACTCAATGCCGACGTCCCGATCCATGAGCCATACGATCAACAACCAATCCGCCCACTGTGCTTCCAACAACATTTTCCCAAGTCCTGTGCGGTTTCTCTCCATGCTTTCCAGCAACGGCATCAATCGCCCCAGCTCCCGCTGCCGCCGTCATGACTCTCGCAGTCCGGTCCCTATCATGCCGTGCCAACCCAGCCTCAATAATACCGGCACTAGCAGCTGCAACGGCGGCCTGGCCCCAATTAGGTCCTGAGGTAGAATGCCTTCGCTTGCTTCTGCTATGTGTGTGGCTATGGTGGCGATGGTGTCCATGTCCATGCCTGTGGCTGTGGTGGCTGCGGTCGGAGTCGTAGACGTCGGATCTTGGTCGCGACCGCGGGCGCCTTTCTTCGTAGTAGTAGTCTCGATTCCTGGGTCTGTATCGGTCTTCTTCGTACACTTCAACGCGGCCTCTGCGGTCGGGAGATTCGTAGTGTTTATGTGCGACGCGAACGGCACCGGCGTCTCTTGTTTGGCTGTACTCTGGACTTCCCACGCTCAGGTCGGAGTGCGTTGGTGAGTGTTGCCGGCGGCGTGTTGGGTATTCATCCCGGAGATCGTATTTGTTGTACGACATTCTGAATGACCAAGGTACTCAATAGGGAAATTGTGATATCGCAGGCTTCAAGGGTTTGTGATGAAGGCTCCATATGTGTTCAAGGGGTTCTCATCAGGGAGCGAGCTTAAATAACGTGTCGCAATCCAACAACTCAGCAGGCCAAGGGCACTACGTGCACGTTTATCTTGCCGGTCACCGAAAATCTTGCGGGGAATGGGGAACTTGCTCCTCAATACTGCATATGAAGGAACTCTGATGTAAGGTTCTTGGCTGGATGCACGACACTACCAATCAGTCTGCTAGGAGGTGTATCTTTGACTCAGGTTCGACCATAGTGTGGTGATAAAGTGGAGCGAATCCTCCTCAACGTGATGAACTTGCATGTGTGTACTGCCAGCGACGTTGAGCTGAATCAGGTTTTCGGCTTACTTTGGGTTACAGACGCAACGGAGACTTCGGCTTAGGTGCGCTTTGCCAGAATCTGATTCCCGATAAACCATGGATCAGACAGGTTGTGGCACCCATCATGTTTTGGTGGATTTGGTGTTTCTAACGGAGTTGACTCCGGGTGAGCACATATTTGTTGTTGCTGGTGCCGTACAACCCACTATGATTGCGGAAGCGAAAATACTTGTTCAACAAGATAACGAAGATAGGCTGCGAGTTATGAGGGAAAAGAGGGATGGCTGGAACCCTGGAATATTTCTTGCAAGTCTTGGCTTTATGACGTGAAAGTGACAGCAAAATGTCGGAGCAAACTCGCCGTGGTGGACACTGATCGGCCCTGCCCGGAGATCCTCGGCCCCGGGCCGGTCGGCTCCAGGCTCATTTCGTCATTTGTATTTGTGATAGAGAGAACACGTACTCAGAGCATTAAAATGCAAGCCGTTGTATTGAGTGCGACTTTCATACTGGGAGAACCGTAGTGATTCGTATCTACCGTAAACACTGGGGTCTTCCTTCGTCATAAAGTCGTATATCATCAGACACCTCATCCATGCTTCCCCAGAATTCCCTCCTCACCAATCCCACAGATTCAGGTCATCCGCATTCAAGGCCCAGTTTTGGTGGCAAGGAAGTCCGTGATCTGCTGAGAAGGGGGTCCACGGTCGGGCGAGGGGTTACTCCGCGTCGGCGCCATGGACATCGTGAGCCGGAACTCCCTCGCTAGTTCCTCAGATTCGGTCATGGCGAGGCACTCTTCCAGTCGGGCCACGTCCTGGTTATCGGTATCGCGAACGTGGGCTTGCATGTCGACCCAGAGTGCCTTCAACTCGGTTTCGAAGCTGTCATGGTCGACTGGAATCGCTTGCAGACGGCAAATCTTTTCCTTCAACTAAAATAGCTGGTCAACAACCTTTGCGTGGATGTATTAAGTGAAGACTTACGCATTCGCGGTCTGTGTGATTCCTGGCGCTACGAGACTCGCCATCAAACAATCGCTCTGTGAGGATGGGAAGAAGGACCTTTTCCTCGCTGATGCAATGTCGTGCGAGCTCGAGACTGAGCTCGTTCCTCCATCGGGTTTTATCTTCCAATGTAGTTGATGTGAGGATATATCGATAGGCCTGCTCGATTTTCCGATGGTCATCCTTGATCGCGTCGCTGAGTTTCGTCATTTTGTTGGTTTTCGGTGAGTATGGAGGTTAAGGATGAAGAGTATTGTAGCCGATTATTTCGAAGCATGAAAGGTAACTTGTCGAAAGAATATAGGGTGGGTGTTCAGTTTCATGTGCTGGTGGACTGCAATTGGAGATAGGTCCGGTTGTTTCCTCGCGATCTTTGATAGATATGGTTTTGAAAAGGATCGTAAGGGTGACTGGCGAGCGGACAGTTCCATGCCTAAGTAAGTAAGTAAGCAAACCCACATTATGACGTTTCGGAGACTCACGGTCGTGGCGTCTCGCCAGGGCTGATCCCAATGTGATACCTGACAGACACCGCCATGTCTGCCCAAGCTTGCCAAGCGGTCTCCGATAAGCTGTCACTCTAGGCACAGCAAGGGAGGGGTCCTGTCAAAGTACCTTGGTGGCTTAGCATTGAGGCTTGCAGACTGCAACATCCCGAGAAGCAAAGAGGATCAGTGGGACGCATAGAGCCAGCCCCCGAGTTCCCGGCCCGAAGTGGGTTGAGGATTCCGCCCCCAAGGATGGCTAACCAGCATCCAGAACTGCCTATTCCGGCATGGTGGACCACGCATCCGGTAGTGAATCCTCGGATGGTGATTTGTTTGGCAATCATGAGAGTATTCCTTGGGCCTCAGCCCTGTTTTTCTGGTCCGCCACTCTATCATCATCGCGTCACCCCAAGCCGTTTCCGAATGCTAAGATTTAGAACCCTGGCGCACCGCGTCGGCCGTCAGACTGTGCCACGTGGGCTTTCAACCTAAGCTTTATGTTCATGTCAATAGGAAAAGAGGAAATGGACTAAGAATGGATGAGCAAACGGATCAAGGTAAAACCGGTATTTCTGACAATTGTTGTGGCCATTGGGCATACGTCGGCTTTGCCGCGACAATGAAGACGCCAGCCTTCCTTATCTAACCCAACCATCGTGCAAGGAACGCGACTCTAGCTGTGTTCCTGCGCGAGTAATCCCGACTCTGAGAAGGGACATCGAAAGTCCCGTTTGATCAAAGTGACTGGGCTTCAGTTTACTGGGGAAATGTCTTAGACAAGAGGCACCTTTTGCAAGCTAGCACGACCCCAGCATTCAAACGGCGAAGAGGGTACGCGTCAACTAAAGCCATCTATCTTGTTAGGCTTTCTTCGCGGGGTAAGCCATTCCAGAGAATACTTGAGCCCAAAGCAAAAGGATCAACGAGCACGGCTGTTTTCTCTCCTTGCATGATTCGCTTTACCACGACTTTTTCTCCTGTGGTGTACCACTTCGTCACCCAGCCACATCATCTGAGGCTTGTCATACTTCGGTCAAAGATTGGCCCGCGATTCCACCGCTAATGCCGCAGATCCTCGGTGTAACCATTCGTGGATTGCAAAAGTACCCACGAGTATCTCTTCCGGCGTAATTACCTCTCAAGGGTACATCAATTTCTGCCCTCAAATCCTGCCTCGAGCCAAGAACCTGTCCGGGATGTCGATCTGCTTGCATCTTAGATACTCTGCCAAGTTCTTGCTCAGGAAATCGTAAGAAGAGCTAGCAGACACCCCACGGTCGAGATGATCCTTCAAGAGAAAATGCACAGCTATCGCCCCGTCAGTCCAACACAACACCAGCGACCAATTCCTACACAGGGCAAGAGGACTCACCATGAAGATGTGGAAGTTCAAATCGGAAAACCGGCTTTCGCTTGTCATCCTCTCCTAGCAAATCACGAACCTTGCCGACCGTCAAGACCGACCGTAACCAATCCCACTCGTCGGCATTCCGCACAAAGAACCCAACGTTGCTATCGGATCCTTTGTCACCCGACCGCGCATGTATGACATACCCAAGCGGCGCCCTTGTCGTTGGCCCCAAGGTCGTGACATTGATCGGGCTTTTGGTCTCGTACGTCGGCTGGTCGTACAAAAAGTCCACAGTATCTTGCGGAGGTTCAATGTCCACCTTTTGGCTTTTCCACGGCAAATGGCATACGTGCTTTATTGCGCTCTGGGGTACAATACTAACCCAGTACTCATGGTACTCCTTTGGGATTGCCTGTCGTGTGTCTAGGTGGAATGTTGCACCTGGGTAACTTTGCATTATGTTATCCACGATTGGTTTCAGGAACTTCAATGGTGATAGCGTTGCTTGTTCCCGCGCTTGTGCAAAGATGCGAAGGTCGACTGTTGCTGCATCCTGGTTCGTGGGGTTCTCTGGACAAGAGCCGTTCGTGCTGAAATTGAGGCACAAGAAGGACTTTTCGTCAAGAACATGGAGAAGTTGACGCTCAAATAGCGCCGCCTTCTCTTTGATGTCGAGGCCGCATAGGAAGTAATGTGCTTCGGCTTGATATCCGCCTTTGGCTGTAATCCCAACCTTTGTAGTCGGAGGAGGCTTCATACTGCCGACGTTAAAGACTCGTCTGCTTCGATGTCAGTAGACGTTCTCCCTAGTCACGCGATGTAGGCATACACATGATTCTCTCCCACCTGCGTCATCTTGATGTTGTCAAGGATAGCCGCAACATCCGAGTTGTAGTAGTATGGACCTTGTATCTCATACAGGAGCTGAGCTTTGCACGTCTCCAAGGTGACCATGCCTCCCGTTCTAGCTTGCTTATAGACGGTAAACTCTCCAGTTGCCTCAACTTTGGCAATTGGAAATCCAATTTCGACAGATGTACCAGGCAAGTCTTTGAACCCAGAGAAGTTTCCGCCCGTCACATAGGTGGTGCATTCGATGAAGTGACCTGCAACGAGCGCGTGTGCTAGCTGCGAGTAGTTATCACGCTTCCAACCATGGTGGTATGCTGCGCAAGCAATTGTTGGCGAAGCATCAGCGACACGACCGCACAAGACGATATGAGCCCCTTGCTTGAAGGCTTCAACAATACCCCAGCAGCCCAGATACGCCTGAGCATAGATGGGTTCATAGGGCCAGTCCTTGATATGTTCACCTGGACGGGTCAGCACTGATCTAGCAAGCCACGGCATTGGTCGCTTTATTACCTGTCGTCAGATTCTTAAATCCTTCTCCGGACGTAAGCCCCTTTCGAACTACATCAATCACCTCGTCGCCCTCAATCCACGCAACCTTTAGCTTCAAGCCCTTTTCGCTAATCATGTGAACCAGAACGTCGTGTAACTTCTTCGTGTCGCTTGCGCCGGCATTGACAGCAAGCTTGATCTGCTTGGCATCTAGGTATTGCAGCGCAGGCTCGATCGCCTCGAGGAACGACGGTTCAAACTCGGATGAGTTTGTTGGGTCAGTCGCTTTCGCGACGCCCCTTGATGTCATGTTGTACTCTGACATCCAGTCGCCGACAATGTACTGGATGTCTTCATCTCGAGCGAGCTCAGCAAGCCCATGGCGTCTATCCGCTGCAGATCCGGACGCCGACGCTATGCGCGCTGTTTCATTGGCGCGAGATGCGAGATGGCCTGGAAGGTTAGTCCTGAGAGGCATAATGAAGTTTGATTGAATTGCGAACAAGTGAGATTGTGGTCTAAAGAGAATTCAATTAGTAGATCACACAGTGATTTCAGTTAGAGATATTAATACTAGTATTAATTATGAGACTCTCAAGGTCCCAGCTGGAGTCCTTTAGCCGTCCTCCCCGCACCGTCCAGCCGTGTCACCTCCGCATGAAATTCGATAAACCTCGGCTTGTCCGGCTTTTCAGATGTTTCAATGTACCCCGAGCGCCGATCGACTGTTGTTTACATGATTTCCGATTCAAGATTCCTGAGTCAATCAGGTCAGACTTCGAGGTGGTCTAGTTAAACGAGGTACCTTATTACATGATGCATGTACTGTGCTTGGATCAATACAGGCTTGCAACCAGCTGGCGTTGCCCATGGGCCTGTCAGGAATTGCACAATTTAATAAATTTACCTGTTTGCCAATAACAACACGGTGATGACATGCTATTCTTATACATATTACACTGATTGCAGTTTTACGTGATCTATGTGACTTTCCGGGGAACATGGCGGCTGCTCCCCCAAAGTGTATGCCCCGTCACAAGTACCACGGCTGCCTCATAAGGCAGTTTTCTTTTCATCTCCTGTGAAGAGGCCTTCGTTGGTAGGCGACTCCTTTCGACCAACACCTTCGTCCGAATGCGAGTGAGTCTGCGAGTTTACTTGCTCCATAGTCCCAACCGCGATAGCTTGAGCCTCGTCTGCACCAATGGTAACATTTGGTGCATATGCCATCTTTCCTTCGTTTCGACGATGCGCTGGGATGAAGACGTTGAACCAGCGCGGCACTATGAAGCCGGCCAAGATCAAGACTAGGGCGACGTGGCCGACAGCAAAGCCGAGGATGTGCAAGGGATCGTATCGTAGTTCGTAGAATGACGGGTAAGAGAAGCCGTAGACAATGGCCAAGATTGGTCCCGAGATGTAGCGGAGTAGCACAGGCCAGAAAGTCGGAATATTCCAGTTTTTTCCGCTTCCTATGACCACGTTGAGGTCTCTGCGAAGTTGGTTTCCCTGGACGGCATTGTTAGAATGAATCTCATCCCCATTAAGAAGCGTGAGTAAGGACTTGCAGAGTAGAAGGACAAATACCAGAACTTGCTGATGAAAGCATTCTTGCCCCAGAATCTTGGCGGCATAGAGTCAGGGTTCTTGCCAATGACAACTGAGGCGATACTTCCGCCGATGAAAATACCAAATCCAACGCCAGCTCCAGCACCGGGATGTACGGCATGGGCGATAGCCACTCCTAGAACCATGGCTAGGATGTAGCATGTGTTGTAGATGACGAAAGCTGGCTTGCCAACTTGTCCGACGACATCTTTGCAACGGTAAACGCTCGTCGAAGAAATACATTCGGCGAAGACGACGAAAACCAATGCTACATCGTTTGTCCACCGGTCAATGCCAGTCAGGAGGTAGTAGCCGAACTCCGTGCAGTATGGAAGGCACATAAGGAAAGATATGATGGTCAGAGACGTGACCACAATAGGCCGACTAGCCTTGATGCCCGTGTCCATAACCAGTGTGACGATGGCGTCCAACATGGCGAAGGCTGAACTGTAGCCGAGAACCATGAGTGTGAAGAACAGTGCTACAGCCCAGAAGTTGGCACCAGGCATTTCAGCCACTGCTTGAGGCAAGGTGAGGAAGCCGACGCTGAAGCCTCCAATGGGGTTCTCTGGGTCGGGACGCATGCCGAGGTACCCGACGACGCCGAAGACAGCAAATGCAGCGATGTTTTCGAATAGCACGTTGCTGCAGACAATCAAGATGGAATCCATGACTGCGTTCGAGTACTGGCGGTTATACGAGGCGTAGGACGTAAAGTAGCCGAAACCCACTCCAGTACTGAAGAAGACCTTCGGATATTCCAGTCAGTCGATCATTTTTGAGCAAAAGCGGAAGAGAGATCGTACCTGGCCACAAGCTGTTTGCCAGACCTGGCCTCGTGCTAGTTGATCACCTCTCCATGTCGCAAAGTAAAGCTTCACACCTTCGCCAGCGTTCTCGAGAGACACGGACCTGCCAATCAGAACGATAGTGACGACAATAGGCAAGCCCATTGTGAAATATACGACGCGACCAGTAAGTCCAACACCGCGGAAAATGGAAATGTACATAAGAAAAAAGGTGAAAGCTGCCCATCCGGTCGTCTCTCCCAACAGGGCGGTACCAGGGTACTCGGTGTAGTTCAAAACGCTGGTACCATCTGCTGTAAGATTGCCCTCGATCGGGTCAACGTTAGCAACAACCTTTCGGTTGAAGAAGTAGTCGGGCTCGTTGGTCCATGGTAGCGGACTTGTGAATGAGTGGCGGAAGTAGCTCATAATCCACGCCAAGTTGACGACGAAATAGGGCGTGACAACGAATCCAACGTAGATTAACGACAGTCCCAATCCTTTCAGTCTCTGATTGACATTTGCGTATGCCACAACACTACCACCGCGGTAGGCCTGTCCAATCGCAATCTCAAGTACGAGAACCGGGATGGCCACAATGAACACTGCCATTAGGTATGGAATGTACCACTGCAGGCCGTGATTGTTGTACACCTGAGATGGATACCGTAGGAGGTTGCCCATTCCAGCACAGCCACCCATCGAGGCTAGAAGAAAGGAGGCCCTTGAAGGCCATGCATCACGGCCGTCTTCCGCTTTGTTCGGCGGAGGAGCAAACCAGCCCCCGATTTTCTTGAGTACATCCATCACCACGTGTTGATGCTTGCGACCCGAAACTGGCCCAGATCCGGTCCGGTCCGACGATAGGAGCCGGAGATCGTTCGGCGAGAATGTGGTATTATCGAGGTTGCAGATTGGGCCTTCCACATGTGAGCCTCAAATAAAGTATGAGGTGCGAATGGCTGTGGATGATGAAACCTTGAGAGACGAGAGGTGGCCTCGGGTGGTCTAAGGTGCAGAAGAAGCGAGCAAGTGGAAAGCAGGAGAGAGGTAGAAAGCTTTCTCGCTGCGTTGGTACGTACTCGACCTCTCGTCGATGCTCTTCTTCTTATTGAGTTCGAGAAATATTAGACGTGACCCGGCTGGACTGCAGAACTTTTTACTTTTTGCGCCGGCCGCAAGAGGCGTTCCGAACAAGCACGCGATCTTGCTTTTCTGTCCACGCCTCGTGGAGTTCACGAGAGACCACTCACACGCGCTGCGCCCCGTGGTAAGTGGATAATAGTCAAAAAGGTCTTGGAATTACATAGGACAAGAGATTTAGCGAATCCTCCATCAGCCGTTTGTCGTGGCATCGCGGGTGGGAGCTGGGGGCGGAGACGCGACTTCATCCCGGTCTCCCAAGGCTCGGCGGACTTGGCGACAAGGCCCTAGGGGGCGCGAGAGGCACCGGTATCCGTCCGGCCAAGACCGAGGACGGAGCCAAGGGCGTCGTTCCGTCGAATCACCGGAGCGGGATGACACAACTGCCCCCACTATGCGGCGTCCCGGTCTGAAATACAGATTAGCAAGGGAAAACATGTTGATGGTTTGTGGTTCTGCTGACCGTGTCGTGAGACCTTGTCGTGGGATGATAGACGACTGAACCTAGGGGCAAATGGGAGAATTGAAGAAGCCGTGATGCGCAGAATGATGTCTCACTTATTCACTCACTCATATTCTTAGGTAATCATTGAGAGCTGCCATTCAACTGTCACTACTGTCCAGAGACAACTCGGAGTGAGCCCAGCTCGACGACGTCATTTGCTTATGACCGGAAGCTCAAAGTCGGCCATACTTCTGGCCAAAGATGGCTAAATAGATAAGAGGTTTGATGAATTGTGCTTCACAAGCTAGTGACCAGTGTTGATCCCGGCCATGATCCATCCTGGCATCCTCCGCTTAAAGTGGCTTTTAGAGTTATCCACGCTTGTGTCGATCTATCAAGCAGGCATTGCTGCAGTGCAGCAGTCTTAGCTTTGATGCAATTCTCCAGAAACCCCGCCACGAATATTCCATGCTGAAGTTCGAGGACTCATAATTGCGGACAAAGGTGATGTCCTCAGGTGTTGGACCACGTGGGATGATGGGACCACCCAACTTGAGTGGACCTCCGACTTCAACGTTGCTGCTCGGAATCTCTCCGACTTGGCGTCCGCCAAGCAAGTCAGAATTTTCTGTTTGTACGACCCCAGAACACCAATTCACTTTGTGAGTGGGGGATTGCGAAGTTGTCTTTATCCGTATGAACAAGATGTGGGTTTGCAAGCTCAAAATGCAGAGCAGTTCGTGTGGTGAGAACTTATGGACTTAAGAGGGTATTGCCATCGTCTTACAGGCTGCAGGCAATAAGGAAAGCTTTGATAGAAAAAGAATACTGCATATCATAAGAGCAGGGGCTTTTCCGCTGAGGCGGTATGGAAGGCAAGAAGTCTTCTTGAAAACTTCAAGTTATTTATATATGCAAGATCTGTCTAGATATATACAAGTAACGCAAGAGTTAGATAGTGATACAAAGTTTCCTTCAGGCATGGTCAATCAAAGACGGACCAGCTTCGATCGGGAGGCTCAGGATGTTGTGAGGTGCATCGGCCATCAGCCCGTTCGCTCCGGGCCGCGTCTGCGAGGCGGGAAGCCAAAGGGTCTTGTTCGCATCAACCCACATCAGATCGGTCCAGACCAGCGCATCATCTTTGACAAGAATGGATGAAACCCCATCCGGCTGGACCTTCCAGATAGCGAAAAGATTGGTATCGCCAACAGATATTTCCATCTCCATCAATAGTGGTGCTTCCAGTAGAAGGGGTAAGCGCGAAAGGCTCGGCGTAGTCCCCTAGGTTGGCGGCAAGAGTGCTGTTCGTCAAGGCCCCGTTGACGTACTCGGTCTTGACGCGGTACATGCCACCGTTGCAGGGCTGATAGTACAGGTAGACGCCATCAGGGGCCACCTCGATTTGGTCAAGGCCGACAGAACAGAGGGTGCTAGTTCCACCCTCGTAACCCGGCACGAGGCTACGGTTATAGGCCATGGGGAACCATGCCAGAGCCGAGCTGTGGCCTACGAGAACACGCTGACTTCCCCAGGAGTAAGATCCATCACCACCAATGCGCCGATTGTGTCGCTGAGGTAGGCGTAGTTGCCATTGAATCGGACATCGTTGATGATGCTACCGGTTTCCGTATGGTTGTCGAGGTAGTATGCCTTGTCGACAAGGTTGGTCTCGAGGTTGACGCCAACAAGCTTGCTAGATCCGTTGACAAGGTTACGATCACGATCGGTGGTACCGCCGTCGACAATCCAGAATCGTCCATTAGGGCCGATGCGAACACCGTCGGTGCTGACAAAGGCCTTCTTGGGGTCCAAGGTGGAGTTCGAGGTCCAGGAGTTCCACGTCGCGTCAAGGTAGAGAATAGTCGTGCCGTTGCTGAGAAGCTCCACAGCTTGAGGCGCATCCGTCGTGGAATACCTCTGCGTCAAGAACTTGCGTCCATCGGTTGAGATACTGATGCCTTGAGTTGCGCGTTCTAAGGTCAAGGCGATTTCAAGACCGGGTGCAAGTGCTGAAACGAGCGGTGTTGTCGACGCCAACGTGGCGAGAGTAAGAGAATGGACCTTCATGGTGAATTTTCCAGTTGTAGATAAGGGAGGAGTGTTGGAGAGATGCTAAGGTCCCGGCCAAGGAAGATCCTACGGCGTTCAAGAGAACATTATATATACATCTATCACAAAGCGAGGATCCAAGTGGAAGACATATATAGTAGAAAGTGGCTTGATTCCTCTAAGTGAGAGACCCTTAAGGGGTCGTATCTAAATCCGTACAAAGTGGGCAGTCGTCTCGTAGTAAGCGGTATCGTACGGCAGTAAATGGGCAGCGCCACATGTGGCGTTGCGACAACATCACCACAACGAGCCGGTGTGCTCGTAGATGACGCCTTGGATGTATCTTTAGCCCCTTCTCCATCTCCATGGCCTGTTGCCTGCGTACGACACGCCGCGCTATTCTTGAGCTGATTATCAATTAGGGCTTTCGCGTACAGATGAGCTACGGCAAGCATTGTGGCTCGAATCGACCAAGATATTAATTGAAGCCATATCGTGAAGGCGAGACAGAGGAGCCCGCGAGTCTCGGATGAGCCCCACGTTCGCGGCGCGGAGCCAGTCGGGCCTCTAGCCGTACGTTTGCCGGGCGCATGAATAAGGGGATGAGCAGAGCTAACCAAATCATGGAATTCCATTGCGTAGTAGTAGCGTAGAACCAGTTCATCTTTCTCTTGTAAATGGTAGCATTGAGTTAAAAGAGGTCAACAGCCGAGGCATTCGGCCGAGGGCAGGAGGCAAACCATGTTCATGCAGTAAGAGATTGCACTATCGTAACCTTCCTTTCACGGCGCCATTCCTCCTATGCCTTCTTCGTTCCTTGCGGGGGAGTTGCGATGATGATGAAGAGGTAGGCAGTAAGATTATCGACTCGTATTTGCTGAATCAGTTGGAGACGTAGAGGTTGAGTCTGGCTATAAGGGTTCTCGACCATACAAATGACAAGGGAGGATTGCTATTGTTCTCGGCGAAAATATCCGACTTGAAAGTCCAAAGTAGCGGAAATGGACGCTGATGACTTTGGCTCCTCCAGCAGCGAAGTACAACTATCTCGCTACATGCGCAATCCGAGTGCTTCACAGTGTGCTAGCATCACGAGATTTCGATTTATGTTCAGTGTGGTAGACTTAAAGTATGCCCACTATGGTAGTTGTAATAGGGTTCCGTGTACAATAGTTAAAGTAAAGAGTGTAAGTTTGCGATCGCAGTCAGGCCCCGAGTGATAGGTCAAATAGGAAATGTGAGAGTTGACGACCCCTGCCCATCGAGACGTTCTCCGACCGCGTCAACGGACCCACCCCCTACAGCTAACGTCCACAAGGTCGGCAAACTGAGTAAAAGATGGACGGATTCGTGTATTTACCGGCCTTCTTGCAATGCATGAAAACCATGGACTCTTCATTATCTGGTTGACCACCTTAGCTTAGCATTGGACCCACTGATACTGGACACTCCAATCATCACTGGTGCAAGCTTCACCAGAAGAAAACCAAAAGAATAGGTCAGTGTCAGTGCAATCTTTGTAGATCGCTGCTGCACCGTCAGCAATTTCACCAAATGAACTAAGCTCCTTTGGTCTCGTATCCTAGAGTTCGTCAGCAAAATGTTGCTACCTCCATCACAAAGAAGAGAATAAGATGTTTGATCCAGAACTCACGTCATTGCACCAAGAAGTCACGCTTTGCCAAGAGCAGCTAACACGGCCATATTCTCTCGGACCAGAAGAGTTCCTCGGCTTTCCTTTCACACCTCTAAGATAATCCATAGTCTCATTATATTCACCGGTTTGACTTTCCTTCAAGGTCTGGCAATCAACCCTAGGAAATGTGGCACGCTTCTCCAAGCCACTACGGGCATCATCCGAGGTGGCTCCAAGGTCGAATCCATTCATCTGGGCTATCTGAGGATTGAGACTACCGAGAGCAGCATAGACCTCTTGAACTGTTCCCTTGATGGTGATCATCTCTCCTTCTGGAGCCTGAAACTCCCATCCGGGGATGAACAGCCCGTAGCCCTTTGGGATATCTCCGGGAAGAACAGCCTAAATCACTTAGATGTTGCTCCAAAAGACTGGGTTTGTTTCAAGCTTACAGCAATAGCCATGGTTGTCAATGAAACCACGTAAAGAAGGCTGGCGCGCATGTTGAACGATGTTGTGCTGGCTTGGTTTGGATAGAGTAAGTCAAAGCACCCACTATCACGCAATCGGTAATGGACGGCGCTAGCTGGCCTTCTGTCCGAGCGCAAAGGACACCATCCCAAAGGCTGCCGCAATTATCAACCGGGACTGGAGCAATACTTCATTTCAGAGATGGGGGGTCTCAGCGCTGCGACCAGTCAGGAAAACTGAGGATGTGGAAGAAGAGCACCCGGAAAGTCAGCGGCACATGCAGTTTACCAACGGTTTCCCTCAACCCGTAAACATTCAGTCAAACGTCGTCTTTATCCCGCAGCAGTCCTCCATTGACAGATTCGTCGTCAACATCTGGGAGCGGATTCACGGCCGCATCGGCTTGGGTTCCCAAGATCTGCTTGAACAGTGGCAGCTCATGGAAACGGCGGCAACGGCGGCAACGGGAAGCATCAATGATGCTGTCAAGGTTTACTTTCCTGAGCAGCTGGGATTCGACCAGCTCCAGGCATCTTCAGCAGAAGGCACGCTGTCTGAGATTGAAATCGAAGGGATTTTCAATCGCGGCAACATCTTTTGCCGGAAAATCACGCAAGTCAGCCGCGCGTGCCGCCTGATCGGGGTCATTGTCCAAGCGCGGTGGATCGAGCACTTTGATTCGTACGTCGAGCTACTTGCCATCACTAAACCCAGCATGTCCCGCGCTAAACGCCGCAAAGCGACGCTCATCAAGACATGTAACAACTTTGGATGGTCCGAGAAGGAGCTGCGAAATAGGATGGCCATCTGGCGCGGCTACAAGGACATCAAAGATGCGGGAGGCTGGGCAGCGCTCGTCTTTTCCGGCGTGGGGCTCTACCGCTTTTGCAAATACAGAGTTGGATTTGACCCGTATCCCATCGAGTGCCAGATGGCTCCATTTTCGCCAAGGGAGGGGAAAGGCCAATCAGGGCTTCCAGGCCCAATATTTCTAGCAAATTATACACTAAGATTTACAGTATATCGATTTACTAGAGATTCTAGGTATGCTAG
>JFFI01001220.1:0-10385 GCA_001563125.1 Colletotrichum salicis | reverse complement strand
TCATTGACGCTGAAACTCCCAATTGAGAAGCGCATTGCTGGGAGGTCATCGCATGCTGCTAAACACACTGAAGGGCCTGACTTTCACCATCCTCATGAGTTGGGCTCTCATAAGAACGATGCGCCTCCTCATTTTATTTGCTTCACCATGAGGATACGTAGCTAAATCGGATCCCGCAGCGCTCCCATCAGCCTGGTTCCTCGCCGTCGCCCCACCCCTCCGCCTGCCCCGCCGCTGTGCATCACGCCGATTCATTCTACCACACATCCATCAATGCCGAAATATCAACCAGCCCTTCACTCTATTTGACTTCTTACGCACCCATACACGCAATGTTCATTGTTCACTATCATTTAGTTCAGAGGTCATTTCAAATGACCTTGGAACAGATGTGGGTGAAAGTGTCGCCTCGAACCCGCGACCCTGAATCAGTGATCTCGAAGCCCATGCATAGATACCTGGGGACCCGGCATTAGGATCCTGCCTTAGGTGGAAGTTGCATCGATCCGCCACCAAAATTATCAGTGACGAAATACACCAAAAGGGAAGTTTACGCTATGGTTTTACGCTTGCTCGTCATTCAAGGCCATCTTACTTAAGTAAGGGTTTTGACCTTGTCCATTCCTCCGTTTGACATTCGTTATCCACCAATACTACTGAATCAAAATCGCTCACGATGAGCGAAGAAGTGCATAATTTGGCTATCACTCCAGATTTACTAGTCACTAATCGCTACCAAGCTAGGTCCGAATCGACGAGCATAGCCTTCGCGTAACATACAAAACTTGTGTCAAAGGTATATACTTAGATATTCACAGGTTGTCGTCAGCCTCGGCCACCCTGTTCACGGCTAACAAGAAGGATGTTGCTAAGTAATGTGTAGGCCGAACCCCCCCACCTTTGCTCTCCGAATAATAAGAAATTACCCACACCAATGGTTAAGTCGCCTTCACCATGGCCTCAACGACCAAGAGCCTAGACAACATTTTCAGCAATTCAATTCCGCAATCGCAAGATACGCCTGAATCATTCTACCATGGCTTCAAAGCAGAGCCGAGAAGTTTGACCGTTGACATATGTAGGTTCTTTCTCTTGCGGTCAAACAGAACAAGAGCATACAAGCTTGCAATGGGTTCCTGGGAATAAGTTTGCTGTTGGAGGCCTCCGAATACTTGAATTTCCGGCCATATGTACTAGGTAAACCATCAAATTCTTGACCGAAGAAAGTATTAAGCTTTGTGGCATGAGTGACGTCCCTTTCTGCCCCAAGAGCCCTTACGACTTGAGATTGGCTCTATTTAGCTACTACCCTCTGATTTCATCGGTATTCCTAGTCGGACAGTCCATGAGCACTTGGCATTTTCGTCTATTCCTTCAATCAAGTTCTCGGCCCAACTAACAATAATCGAGGTCTTAGCCACAGGAAGAGACTGGGCAAAAGCTTCCACGTGGGCTGCCCTAGCCTCTGTCGGGAAGCATTGTGCTGTAGGAGAACAGCAAGACATCACGTTGAATTTATTTGTAGTTCATAATGTCTGAAAGCCAACAACTCGCGACAGAATTACTGAGAATGCCCGGTCATGAAGAGGCCAAAAAACCACCCGATTCCTAACAAGAGCGTAAAAGGCGAGCTCGGTGACAAGTAAGTTATTGTTGAACGCCACTCAATCATGAATCTTTAGTAAACGGCACCTGGCTCCATAGACAGCCTGACAGGGCGCTCAATGCCATCACCGGCTCTCTCACAGAATGTATTATCCACGTATTCCCCTCGGCCCTGAACGTTGCCACGGATAATGTTAAAGGTCAGCATACAGTACACATCGCAGCTTGGTGAATGTAAGTCGCACTGGAAGCTAGGTTAAAAGGCTCTTCAACGAGCTGCTCCTGATCAATGACAATGAAGATCTACGGCAGCTCTACCCTGTCACCGATAGAATGTCACAAACATGTCAGCCGAGTCTAGCCTCATCTAAGACGGGGCTTTCCACGGCTACGTTGGTACCTATCTCCCAACGAGTCGAGAGTTGAAACCTCTCAGTCCCCAAATACAGACAGTCTGCATCAATTCTGGTAGAGATACCCTAGACATCCTTTGAGAATAAGATGCTCCTTAATCAAGTCTACCTCAAATTATAAGCCTCTGTAAACCCAAAATTAAATTCATCAACGAACTATTGTCGCCTGAATACATGGCTTTCAACTCTTCAATTGCGTGAGTGAGACGTACGCTTAGCTTTGCTCCAAGGAAGGGACGGAAAGGCGGCCTGTAGTTTTTGGATGCCCAGTACACATACTCGCCCTTCAATGCCCTCAGATCCCTCAGTAAACTAACCTGGAATGTCTCAAAAGTCTCAATCATCTCCTCGAATGTCCTTGCCCAGCGGCGCTTGTCTTGTCCAGATGTTCATCCCAACTTTTTGTCCACCTGTGACCGGCAACCCAGCATGCAAATTACGTTGGTCTCCAGAACCGTCGACGTGAAGATTTTCCCAATACACGAAATTCCCCTCCAGCGGCCGGAATGTGACGCCTCTCTCCCAAGGCTCGTCGCAGTCAATGAAGGAGCACCATCGGTCGTCAAAAGGAGCATTTAAAAGTGGGAAGTTGGTTCCCCCTCCAGTGACGTTAACGGCGGACACATAACCAAAGAAAGAAGAGAGCCGGTTGCCGCCTAGATGAGCTCTGGTGTGTGCGGGATCTGTGAACCAGTCTGTATGAAAATGGTACTGCTGGCCTTTTCCATATTTGACCAGTTGTAACGGTTCTACATGGCTATTTGGCACAGTGTATCCCTGGAACGCTATTGCACGCTCTTCGATGCAGCGAACGACATCGTCCCGCCAAAGGCTGGTGCTCTGAGATGTGCGTACATTGTGTGTGGTTTTGCCGCCAGAGGCATCGATAACGCCTGAATGAGTAAAGGTACCGCTCCTAATAGGTGTAAGTCAAGGGGCGAGAGTATACACTGCGAAATGAACTGACGCCATGTCTAGTAGATGTGACCGCTCAGCGGGCGTGATAAAGTCAGCGATGTAAATGACAAGAGGCGATTTAGACATCATGTGAGTTTTGTACGGCGGATGTGTGCATGCAAAGTTAGAAATGGGTTTCTGGTCTTGAGATAACACGGGGACGACCAGCGTCGCTGCTAGGGCGAACGCTGCATTTGAGAGAGGGTTAATCATGTTGCTTGAACGTTGTGGCTATAAGACATCAGATTTTGCTATTAAATTTTCGACATGGGAAGCAACTATACTTTTGAAGTCATCGCAGCCGAATTCGAAGTCGGATGATCAATTCGGTCGACAACGGCTGAAACATAGGGTGTTTCAAGCCTGAGTTCGCAACCTTCTCTGGACCGTTCGTTTGGGTCCTGTGCCAGGTTCGTGTCCAATTCAGGGGTTTCTCCGTCTGATCTGCGTACCTTGCCTTAGCTTCAGACGTCGAAACGCCACGGTTATGGGGCGTCAGCCCCTAATCCTGCTGGAGCTTCAGCCCAATCGCCAGCCACTCGTTTTGTTCAGCTTTACAGAGAGAAGAGAGAGCTCTCTTCAGATATCGGGCTGATTGGCGGCCGGCCTCTTTACCTTATTCAACGATGAGAACTGGTCATATTAACATGAAAACGGGGGAGGTGAACTTGGCAGCACTACGACTTGTTCAGGCTCTTCTAACGGAAAAGGTTGCACAGCTCTCTGTGTTACGGACGGGTGATGGATTGCATGTGGTCTATGTGGCCTGCCAGTGAAAATTTGTAAGAGCATCAGGCATATCAATGTTAATAACATTACAGTCCGGATGTCTGGCATCGTGTCTGTTGCTCTAGTGAAGAGGTGGCATAACTTTTTGGACTAGAATTGGAGATGTGGGCCTAGACACTACGGGTCAACCGATGATGATGTTGCAGTCAACGAATTATGCGAATAAAGTAGCAAGTCTTCAAGAACTTCACTAGATTTTTAGGGGCAATGTTATCAAGAGCCTAAGAGGCGGCAGGCACTCTCTGCACACGATATGCAGAGAAGCCCCCGCTATAGCGTTACTCACAAGGTACCTATGTAAACCACTAGGTACCTGAAAACATTCTGAATGACTAGGTCAGGCCTATGCGCTTGTTACTTTATTATTCATCTATATGGAAGAAAGACTAAGCTTCCGTAATGAACAGCCAGTGTAGCACCATGCTAATTCCTATGTCAGTAGACCCAAAGACCAAGGTGCTTTATGGATCATATGGCCCGGTCGCCCTACGGCCAGTAAGCAACTCTGCCTCGCCCCATTCTTTGACTAGGTAGATGTCTTCGTGCCTGACGCCAAATCTGTTTTCCAAGTAAATGCCTGGTTCATTCGTGAAGGTCATCCCAGGTTGAAGCAAGATGTCCTTGTTCCACTTATTCAAGTACGGCGACTCATGAGCTGTTTTGTTTCGATTAACCACTGCAATCGGCTTTCGATTATTAGCAACATAGGAAACGCACCTTTAATACCGATACCGTGGCCGAGACGGTGAGTGAACCCATATCCATAGCCGGCATCTTCGATGACTTGACGAGCTGCAATATCCACACTCGCCGCAGTGTTATTCGGCTTGAAAGCGGCGGCGGCAGCGGATTGTGCATCCAACACAATGTCCCACACTCTGAACTTCTCGGCACGCAACTCAGAGTCAGCAATGAGGCGTTGGTGTTCCACTGGGTTTTGCATCCATGATTTCAGCAGAGATCCCATCCATGGAAGGGTCTGTGGCTTTGGTGGGTCGATGAAGAAGCTCCGACAGATATCCGAACTGTAGCCCAGATAGTGAGCACCAACATCGATGACAACCATGCTCTCAGGAGTAAGTTCCTTCGAACCAGTCACAAAACCCCCATGGGGAAGCGCTCCATGCTCTTCAAATAACACAATATTGAAGAACAGTCCAAAATCGATGGAGAGGAGAGCAGAGTTGAGAATCTCGGTGACTTCATCCTCGGTAAGTCCCGACACCAAACAAGGTCGCATCGCTCGAACAGCAACAACGGTCCCAGTGTTCACGACGCGGAGCAACTCGACCTCCGCAGGGCTTTTCTGCTGTTTTACAAGTTCAACTTCCGGAGAAAGGCCGACAGTTTGGAACCCGGCAGCATCCAATCCTCTGACAATGAAATCGCGGATTTCCTCGTCGACCATGAGCTTTCCCTGATGACCATCGAATAGATGTGATTTGAGCAGAGTGTCGTATGGGTTCCAATGTTCTTCCCAGATGACAATGTCCAAGTCATCTTCCCTTGTCGGTATACCGAGCATCCGTACCCTGCCCTCTTCGAAGTGAGGCGACAGAAAGGCAGTTTTGGCTCTCACTTCGCCTGATGAAGACACTTGAGGAAGAATGAGCATAAGAAATGGTCGCTCTTCAGGTTCCCAAGGCTCCCAATCAACCTGAGAGATATTGCCATAATACCTGTTCCAGTGTCAGAAACTTGGAGCTTTCAGTATTCTGATACTGTCAAAGAAGAGCTTACTGAAAAGTATAGCCAGGTTCTAGCACAAATGCGTCTACATTTGACGCAACCAAGGCTTGCGCGAGCCGGTCTCTGCGCTCGAGAAACTCGTCTGGAGAAATCGGTACGGCGGGGTCGAGGAAGGACAAGTCGGCGTGCAGGTTATCAATAGCACACTGCTGCGCCTTTTGAAATGGTGCTGCGGATGTAAGTGACCGCGCGTGGAACGACACAAAATAATAGCACGAGATGGATGTGTATAAAAGCAAAGAAGTTGCAATAAGCTGTAGTACGTTGGGGCGACGGCTGGCATGCGTTGGCACCCGTGCCTGATGCAGAGGCATGCCCTCTGGGCATTTTGTTGATCCTAGCATCGCAATCATACCGCAATGCGTTGAGATATCTGTAGAAGAGCAGGCACAATTCGACATGAAAGGACTAGAAAATCATGTGTCTTCCGGAGCTGGGCAGAAGGGACGCAGGTGAGCACACAAGGGGATGATGCAGTGCCGAGAGATCAGATTCAGACGTCGGAGGGTCTCCGACCTCGCGTTCTACCCCTCTCCGGGGTGCAGGAATTGGAGATCTTTTCCCGGATTGGGGAAGTCTCCCCACACGAGTCATGCCAGGAATACAGCAGCAACAGCAGGTACGAGCGTCCATCCCATTTTCTACGACATGGGTGTCGATAGCGTTACCCAGTTTCCCGTCGGCTTACAAGGCCGATCCGGAGTAGAAAAGATAAGAAGCATGCCGCGGCATACGTCGTTATTCTCCCCCTTCGGCGCATCTGCGCCGAACATGAAATGCCGTTCCTTCGGGTTAAGTATAGGACTGGCCCACACGACGTTATCCGGGGCGCATGTCCTTGTGTTCTCGATTTTGCCAAACGTTCGTAGTGTATCTCGTGGTCTTTGATCCGGATGATACCAAACAATGGTCACAATGCCAGAGGTTAGCAGCGTATCTCGCGATGCTCAGGCCCGCACTGATGCTGGAGGCGACGAAATTGCCATTGACGAAAAGAAGATTACGAGCAAAGCCCCGGAAGGTGGCGATGTAGACGTAGTAGAAGAAGAGCCACAGAAGACGTATTACAGCAGTTTGTCTGTATGGATGATGGTCTTGTTCTCTGGACTGGCAATCGGCTCAGATGGCTAGTATGTGGGGTTCCTCCCCTCGCTGCCTTGTTCCAGAAAGAGTTACTGACAATGCTGCAGCAACGCCGCCGTCATTGGCAATGTCGAACTGCTGCTTGCGATCCTTTACCCGGATGATCTGACGACTACTATATACCAGAGGCTCTCTAATGCTTTTCTGATCGGTATGATTGTTGGAATGATACTTTTTGGTGTCATCAGTGACCAACTTGGCCGCAAGACTGGTGCTGTGGCGACAACAATCTTGCTGGTGCTGGGAATTACGTTGTCAACTGCAGCCAGTGGCACCACGACCACAGGCATGTTTTGGATGCTTATCATTGCTCGTGGTATTGCTGGCGTGGGTGCAGGGGGAGAGTACCCAGTCTCTGGCGCTGGTGCCGCCGAAGCAACCGACGAAGACGCTAAGTTCCGCAAGAGAAGGGGCTTCATGTTTGCGATGCTCGCAGACTTATCAGCCAGTCTAGGGTATGTTTGGGGAGGGTTGGTGCCGCTGCTGTTGCTACTGTGCGTTGGCCAACAAGTCTCAAAATACCACATTGTTTGGCGAACCTCGTTTGCGCTGGGTATGGCGCCTCCCCTCCTCATCTTCTGGTTCCGAATGCGAATGGCAGTTTCGACTGCGTACCGGAAGTCAGCCATGCGGAAGCAGAGGACGCCATACTGGCTTGCTTTGAAACGGTATTGGCGGCCGCTTCTTGGTGCAGCCTCAACTTGGTTCTTGTACAACTGGATTTCCATACCGTTTGGCATTTTCAGCTCAACTATTATATCGAGAGCCAATGTTGAGGAAAGTCTTGTGAAGACCCTTGGGTGGGGCGTGGTGATCAACTGTTTCTACATCCCTGGCCCGTTCATTGGGGGATACCTATCCGACAAAATTGGGAGACGTCAGACTATGGCTTTGGGCTTTACTTTGCAAGCAGTCCTTGGTTTTGTCCTCGGGAGTGCGATGAATCCCATTCAGGGTGTTTTCCCTCTTTTCGTTGTTCTCTACGGTATATTCCTGACGCTTGGCGAAGTCGGTCCGGGCAGGTAAGAGCATACCATGTATCACTCTGGACCATCAGATTTCTTACTTACACTTGCTGCAGCACAGTCGTTCTGATAGCCTCCGAGTGCTTTCCCACATCCATGCGTGGTCAAATGATGGGACTCATCTCAGCCTTCTCGAAGGCGGGAGCTGCCATTGGCACACAGGTAAGCCAACTCTTGCCGTCAGTGACTGTAGTTTGATCGATACTGACACGAGATGAAAGGTCTTTACCGCAATTTTGAACAAGTACGCCGACGATCCATCCAAGGGAAACCAGGCTGCATTCCTTATTGGCTCCGGCTTCGCTGTTCTCGGTGCCATCATCGCGCTCTTCGTTATTCCAGACATATCAAGGCACCTTAATGATGACGACGAAGCCTGGAAGAAGTACCTAGCTGAAAATGGCTGGGACGCCCAATGGGGCGATGAGGTGACCCGCGATCCGACCGGTGTTATCATGGATAAAGCTGCGTCCTAGCTTTTCCATCTCATTTGACTTCGTGCACATGCATTAAATCGATGCCCATCCCTACCCGGCATAATTATCCGATGCTCTCTCACGTTACGATACAGCATATAAAAGAGTTCGCAAACAGACTTACTACAGACACCGTTTTCGGGTTCCTAGGAAGACAAATTCACTACCAAATCCTACAATATAGAAAGAATGTTGTTGGCCGAGAAATGAATGGCTCATGCTTGTATAATTCGTAATGCGTCCGTATTGACCTTTTGAGGACCTCCATGTTTGGATGCCAACAAAGTGAATCATGCCGACATGACTGACTTGGGTGACATGAGAAGGCAGGTGTAGTTACTAGTTTCACCAATGATAAAAATAACCCCCGCGCAGGATACCCTGCCAAGGTGACATTCAGTCAAGGTATGGAAATTTTAAGTCTGGTGACCTGCCTGAATCGGCATAGTTGAAGTAAATACGAGAAAGCCAAGCATCAACGCCATTTATCTATCGCGGACCATAGATATTGAACGATAGTGTGATTTTCGCCCGGTTATAATAAGTTTGAAAACCTCCAGCAAGTCTTTGTTCTTGTGAAACAAACTGGACTGATTTAACCAACGCAAATGAGGTTGAACTACTCTTTCGCTCTGCTCTGGGGAGGATTGTCATTCATCTTGGGATACGCGTTTGATGCTATACAGAATGCCCTACCGAACCGATACATTATTAGTTTGAAAGCCGGAGTCACTGGAGAGGCCCTTTTAGGGCATATGAAATGGGTACAGGATGTGCATCGTAGACGGGGTTTGATGCGGCGAGACATCTTGGGCGTTGAGAGAACCTTTTATATTGGCGCGTTCCATGCCTATGCTGGCTCATTCGACGAGGAAACCCTGTTGGAAATCAAGGCTCACGATGCAGTGAGTGCTTTCCGGGATTATCGCCACGCCCATTATTAACTTTGACTCAGGTCGAGCTTGTTGAACCTGACACACCGGTATTCCCGTTCGAAGTAGTCACGCAGACCCAAGCCACTTGGGGACTGGGAGCATTATCACAGCCTGCTCCCGTCAGTACCAATGCAAGCCTGCGCAATGGATTCGAGTACAGGTATGGTGAGAATGGAGGGCTAGGAACATTCGCGTACGTGGTTGATACAGGAGTCTGGGTGGACAACCCGGATTTTGAAGGTCGCGCCGAGCTTGGTTACACTGTATACCCGGATATCCCTTTCGAAGACAGCAGTGGTCATGGTACTCATGTTGCTGGAACAATTGCTTCCAAGACATGGGGCGTTGCAAAAAAGGCGCAGATTATTGCGGTGAAGGTGATCGCACCAAATCAGGTACGTCAAACAAGTGACCTTAGCTGGGAAAGCTGCGGTAGCATTAATCCTCGAAGAGCAGGGCGTCATGTCAGACTTCATGGAAGGATTTTCATGGGCAGTCAATAATATTACAGAAACTCCTGGCCGCGCGGCAGTTTCCGTCATCAATATGAGCCTAGGTAGGTCAAGACGCAGCCCCCATCTGCCAGTCTATGAGGCTAATGATGGTGTGAAAGGTGGCCCTACCAACTATGCGTTCAATAATTTAGTTCACGCGGCATCCGAGCAAGGCATTCTGTCCGTCGTCGCAGCGGGTAATGCAGCTGTTGACGTAAGCCGAGTATCGCCAGCTGGAACTGCAAGAGCAATCACCGTGGCAGCCAGCGCTGTCAACAACACTGTTTGGGGGTTTAGCAATTTTGGATCTGGAGTCGACTTGTATGCGCCAGGGGTAGATGTGTACTCATTGTCTCTTGAAGCGGGGAAAGATGTTGCCTTAAGTGGGACTTCTATGGCATCACCACACGTCGCTGGGCTAGCTTTATATCTGAAAAGTGTCGAGCCAGGCCTAGAAACGGTGGATGCCATCACAGCTAGGATTTTGGAGTTGTGTAAGCGCGATGTCATCCAAGGAGTTCCGGGAAGTACTCCGAACTTCTTGGCATACAACGGTGTCGGTGTTTAGTCGTCGGGTCCCACGATCAACAAAGTTAGAACAAGCAGTCGATGATAGTGCAAAGGCCGAATACCGCCGAGCGCAACTATGAGTAAGTTAACGAGACGATGGGTCCACTAGAGAACTATCTCTCGATGGACAACGTCAACCCGAGCGGGTGACACTCGGACTTTAGGGAAAGACATTGCCCGAGCCGAGGGGCTATCTGTTGGTATTCCTATCACAGGGTAGTTGGTTCGA
>JFFI01001217.1:0-39606 GCA_001563125.1 Colletotrichum salicis | reverse complement strand
CCCCCCCCTTGGCCTTTCGCCTCGGTACCTGGACGCCTCTAGCGCAGATCACCCTTGTTTAGCCCTATCGCGGCGCATCAAACATGCTCCAAATCTCCGGTTTTTCTCTTGCATACATCCTCCTTCCGCGATGGTCCATATTTCCGCTGACATCATGCCAGAACCGCGGCTCTTCTCCGTCCGCGCCCACATCTTGTGACTCTGCAGTCTGGAACCTACGAGTCTGTTGCTTGTTTTCGCCGTGTTCCACGCCGGCCACGGAGCCGATAGTCTAGTGGATTCGTCTCACGAACACGGCCCGCTGTTTTTTCGTTCGGACTTGAGCGCCGCCCATGAAGTCATGGCCCTTGGGTCAAGGGGACCTTGAGATGAACCTCGGCAGGCCACTTTTTTTCTTTTTTTCTTTGCTCGTTACTCATCGGCCAGCTGTTCGGTCTGTGTGTCTGTATGTTCCCACTAAAAGAATTGACATTGCCTGGGATCGGATTGGATAAGCTGCGCTATATTGCGATGTCCCATGGGTACGTACTGTTTTGATTGCGATCTCTTTTTTTCTCTTATATATCGTCAACGGGTTGCATCCCCTCTCCATCTGGCACAGCTTTTGGATTGGAAGCTTTGTCTTATCTGCTATACCACTGCTACTTCATACATCTTGAATACAATTGTTTGGAGATTCTCAACTTCGTGCGCTTCTCCCCCTTTCAATCCACACATCACATCCCACACACAACATGTCATCACAACGCTTCCACCTGCTGGGTGAAGACCCCTCAGTCATAACAGAGTTCGAGATTCCCGCCTCAACAGATGAGGAGGGTCTCCAGCATCTCGCCGCCTCTCACTTTGCCGTCGTCGACCACAAAGGTAAGCCTAATCTTCTACGATATCACTGCTTCTTGACAGCAAACTAACACAACCACAAGGCGTCGGCTTCGTCTCCGGAGATGAGGCTCTGACAACAGTCGCCGATGTCCTCGCCGCCGAGGGCCCCGTCGCCATCACCATCGACGGCCACGCCGTCCGCGAAGTCCCCGGCCCTTCGGGTCTGCCCTTCATCGGCAACTACTTTGAGGTCTACCCCGACCATCTCGGTAACCACCAGCGCCTCTTCGAGAAGTACGGCCCCATCTTCAAGACCACCAACATGGGTTCCGTCATCTACCACACCAACGACCCGGCCATCGCCAACATCTTCTTCTCCGAGAGCGACTTCTTCACAAAGAACATCATCCCCGGTCACCCGCTGTACCCCATCAAGAACAAGGAATCCGGAGTCTTCCTTGGCGACACGGATACCCCCGAGTGGAAGGAGGTCCACAAGTTCCTCCCGCCCGCTTTCGGTCCCAAGGCCGTCCGCCACTACGCCCCGACCATGCAGGCCACCATCGAGGACGCCTTCAAGGTCTTTGACGAGCTCGACGAGAAGGAGGAGGCCTGGAACGTCTACCCCTACATGCTCAAGCTCGGTTCCCAGGCCGTCGGCAAGCTCGTCCTCGGCATGGACTTCAAGCACTTCACCACCGTCGACGCCCCGCCCCACGAGATGGTCATCCGCATCGCCCAGTCCCTCGAGCTCAACAAGAAGATCACCTCCATGGGCAGCTGGTACGCCTCCCTGCCCTTCGGCGACCCCCAGCGCCTTCGCGACGCCCGCGGCCGCATCGTCGAGATGATGAACGAGTCCATCAACAACGCCTCCAAGGGTGTCGAGAACCTCGAGCTGCAGGAGGCCGCCCTCCAGGCCGACAACATGGTCGACTACGTCCTTCGCGCCAGCGACAGCAAGGGCAACAAGCTCCCTAAGGAGCGCATCATGGAGCCCCTCGTCGTCGCCACCGGCGCCGGCTTCACCACCACCTCCTCCCTCCTCTCCTGGCTTCTCTACGGCATTGTCGTCTACCCTGGCATGCAGGAGCGTCTCCTCCAGGAGCTCATCGACAACGACTTCGATGAAAACACCCAAATCACGGCCGACCTCACCCAGAAGCTGACCTTCCTCGACAAGTACATCAAGGAGACCCAGCGCCGCCACAACCCCTCCTACCAGCCGGCCCGCACCTCAAAGGTGGACATGATCCTCCCCGGCGGCTACAAGCTGCCCAAGGACTCCATCTGCATCCCCGCCATCCACCACATCCACAACAACCACCTGGTCTGGGACAACCCGGCCCGCTTCGACCCGGACCGCTGGGACTCGGACAAGGTCAAGAACCGGCCCAACGCCTCGTACATCCCCTTCGCCACCGGCCCGCGCATGTGCATCGGCTTCAACTTTGCCCTGCAGGAGGTCAAGGTCTTCTTGCCCAAGCTCATCTACCGCTACAAGTTCAGCTTGGCGCAGGAGGGCCCCGTCGAGTACGACCCCATGTTCCAGCTCATTCGGCCGAACAACCTGTACGTCCGCGCCGAGAAGCGTGTCAAGTGGCCTCCTAGGTCCGAGGCCTAAGAGGCGTCGTTCGTTGCGAGAGTGTGTAAAACGTCGTTGGAAATCGGTTTCGGGATATAGAGTTCGTTTTTTTTGTACCATCATTGTCAGTGTTATACCCTGGAGCATTGCATGGCGCAGAATATTTGGGGATTTTCGGGTAGATCTCATGATATAGACATAGAGCTGGATATGAATCTAGACTAATCACATGTCCTTTTTTGAATTACTTTCCCACATTCGTCCGTGTTTGCTGATCCTGGCCCGATGTCCTCAACAATCAGCCCCTTACTCGAACTGTTGCGCCCCAAACTGACCATTCAAATCAATCTGCAACAACCTCCTCTCCTCAATCTCCCCCTTCCTCTCCACCAACTCCTCGACATCCCAATTCGTCGCAACAAATCTCCCGCTCAGGAACCGCGCCTTGTCCGAACACAACCAGACGACAGTCCCGCCCACGAGCGCGGTAGTGTCGTGCGCAAAGGGGCGGAACCGGTCCATGGTCATGTCGGTGTGGACCATGCCCGGGTGCACCGAGACGGTGGTGACGTTGTCCATGTTCTCGGCGGCGACGTGGGCGTTGAGCTGCTGCGTCGCGAGCTTGGCGATGACGTAGGAGCTCATTGTGGGCACGACCCAGTGGGTTATGGTGGTGATGTTGATGACGTGGGCGTGCGAGGTTGCGGGGACGGATGTGAGGAAGTGGAAGGTTGGGTAGAAGGTTCCGCTGATGTTGGTGGTCTAGTTGTTTTCATGTTGTCAGCCAGGGGGGTGTTCTTTCTTGTATTGGGGTTGGGGAGGGAATATGTGCGTTTTCTACTTACGAGGTCTTCGATCCAGAGTTTTGGGTCGCTCTCTGTGATGAGATCGAGCGAGTTCTGCACGGCGGCGTTGTTGACCAAGATGTCGGCGTGGCCATACGTCGCATTCACTTTCTCAAAGAGAGCCTTGATGCCCGCTTCGTCGGCCATGTTGACGGGGCAGACGAGCGTTTCGACGTTGGCGTTGAGTTCCTTGGCCTCGGCAGCGACTTCGGTGAGCTTCTTCTCGTCCCGGGCCACGAGAATGAGAGCTTTTGCTCCGGCTCTTGCGAATGCTGGTACGATTCCCTAGGGATTGGTAAGTTGAAGCCTCAAACAGAGACAGAAGAGGGACTTACTCGACCACCAATGCCGCGGCTAGCGCCGGTGATTATCACGACCTTGCCGGCGAGTGAGAGACCGGGGTTCTCTGGCTTGATGGCTGGGTATTCATCCCTGTAGACGTTCTTTGTGAATTGAAGGGCTTTGACGTAAAAATCTGGTGGCATAGAGTCGGACGCCATGGTACCAGCAGCGGGTTCAATTTGATGGAGTTCGTGATGGAGGTTCACTGCGGGGAAGTTGTTGGATGATATCAGTTGCCTTTGGCAGCAGGGAATGATCTTTTATCGGCCAGCAACATTCAGATGACATACGTATCTTCCCCTGGCTACCTACCTACCTACCTACCTGCATGTACGTTGAATCCGAGCCGTCCAAGCGGCTCGTCGAAACTTGCCTAGGCGGGGATAAGCTTAGCCGTATTCTCACGGTTGCGCGCGCATACACACACAATGTAAGCACTTGGCAGATCGAAAGCCCGGGCGGACGTCAGACGACATGCATGTATCTCTGACCATGATGGACCGAATGATGCATAGCGCTGACCCCAAGAAAGGGAGCCAGACAAAGGGGTCTGAGACTTTCTACCCAGATAACCCATGGCAACCACCTGTCAAACAAACGCCCCACGCTAAGCATCATCTTTGACTCCAACCATCTTGCACGACTCCCATCACAGACCGCGCAGCTTTTTCCACATTGTAAGCCCACGGCGCGTTACCCGGGATCCGTCGACGCCGGCGTGAACCCCCCCCCGACCCCGGGACCGCCCTCGGCGCAGTCGTTGAGGTACTTCCCACCATTGTTCTCCCACTGGGCAGCGTAGACGGTGGTCGCGGCGCCCTGCTCGGGGGTTCTTGAGCAGGCCCATGAGCTGATTGAACTTCTCCTCTCCCAAATTCGCCTTGACCGCCTCCACGTCGACGTTCTGCGACGCAGCCATGCTGGTCAGGATGGCGCCCGGGTGCAGCGAAGTAGAGTGCAACCCGGGCGAGGCCCCGTAGCGCCGCTCAGTCTCGTTGGACAAGTAAATGTTGGCCGTCTTGGACTGGCCGTAGGCGGTATACGGCTCATACGACCCCTCCTCGTCGAAATTGACGTCGTCGAAGCGGATGTCGCTGGCGCGGTGGGCCATGGACGAGACGGCGACGACGCGGGAGGCACAAGCCGGCGTCGCGGACGCGAGGAGGGCGGGTTTGAGGAGCTGGAAGAGGAGCAAGTGGCCTAGGTGGTTTGTGGCGAATTGCGATTCGAACCCGTCTACCGGTTTGGCCTTTGTCTGGGCCATGATGCCGGCGTTGTTGATGAGGAAGTTGAGCGTACCGTTGCTCTTGGACAGAAAAATCCTGCGCGCCTTTGCGGACGGAGGAAATGTCGTCGAGGGACATTTCCACGATTTGCAGAGACCCGAAGGTTGCGGTCTTGGTAGAGGCAGTGATGTCTGCGATTGCCTTCTCGCCCTTTTTCGCGGCTCCGCACCCCGAGGAAGATGGTGGTGGCGCCGGTTTGGTAGAGCGCGCGGGCGGTTTCGAGGCCGATGCCTTGGTTTGCGCCGGTGATGAGGATGATCTTGCCGGTGAGTTTGCCAATGAGGTCTTCGTCTTGGATGATTTGGAAGGCCGTTGGGCGAGCGTCGCCTGGTCCCTTGGGGCTCTGGTGGGCCTCGGCGTATCTAGACATCTCGGGTCTTCTACAAAGGGTCGGATTCCAAGTATGGGGCGAACGATCAAGGGTAAGGAATGAGGGCTTGGTCTACCCAAGATCCAGAAGCTATTCACGGGGCTGAACCCCGATATTTATGTGTCTCGTTGATGATATCAAGAGCCATTGTGTTTCCAAGTCTCTCCTCCATGTCCGTCGTCGTTATCGTAACTTTCGCATTCCTCTTCCGAACCCGACGAAGTTGGTGACTTACACGCGAGGTGCGTCGCTTGAACCCCTGAGAAACTCTATTCAACTCCGCCAACCACGCACACCACGCACACCACGGCATAGAGTTGTGGAAACAATGTTACGATTCAAGCGGCGCGTCGCCGGCGCCTGTGCTTTTTAGGGTTGGCGCTGGCATGCGCGGGCCTTGCGGCATAGCTTTAACCTTACGGGAAGCCGTCATATGCGGAGATTGAACCGGCAGACTTTCGGGAGCGGAGTGGGACTCGGGAGCTATAGGAACCCGGGATTAGGTTTCCGAACACGTCTAATGGCGCTCGAGCTCCCGCATCCATGTGACCGCGATACCACTTGTGGTTCGTAAGAGCAGCTCGAGTATTTTGCAGCCAATGAGGAAATTGTGTCATTCGTATTCAAGGTACATTACATATCATAAACAAGTACGCTAGGGTATTCTTCGCCTCGAGATCCTTCACATCACTACTTCATAACTTCGAATCTGTAGAAGCTCTGGCGATCTTCTGCTGCACTTCCGCTCCCTTGGGAGTGTCCCAGCCGCCTGAAACCCCGTGTATGATGGCCTCTTCACTGTCATTTCTCGAATCATTCCCGATATCCGTCCCCCCTCCCCTTCCTCTCCCGTTCGACGTGATGGTAGCCTTGTACCCTGTATGGCGACTCGGCAGACTTTGCAGAGGATACGAAGATCGAGTCCCCTTCCCCTGACCATCTCTACCATTACTACCTAGTGGATACTTTGTTTTACATGAAGAAAGACCCAGCAGGGCCGGAAAGAACGTCTTGAAGAATGCCTTTAGTGCCGACGAGCACCCGCAAAAGATGGCGACGTAGAGCTCGACGGCATACCAGATCAACGAGCTGGCGAACTGTCGGTATATCTCGGGTTCGTTTGCTAGTTGTCGGACGTAGTAGAAGCGTACGCAACCAGCTGAAAGTATGGGTTAGCCATTAGCTCGATGCCTTTGATCATCATGGTTTGGCTCACCTGCGACGCAAACCACTCCGAGGGCAAACACTGCCGAGACCGCCCACTTTTGTCGCTAGCATTCTACGTTAGTGCACACGAAGAACTTCATGGCTCCATGTATTGCGTACCTGGGGAAGTTGTAAACCCCAAATCATGGGAATTGGGCAGACCCAAAGACAAATGTCCGTGACAATAACAATTACCCCAGCGGCGTCCCAGAATGCCTGTTGCACCGCAGCCGGCATGCAGTATTTCGCATAGATTCCATGGTGCCCCTTTGATGTCCAGTATACCTCGGCGGGGTTGCACTCGATCGCTGACATGACGAAGTGACAGATTCCTGTTCCGATCACTGCCGCCATGAGTCCGTAAACCGTCCACCGCATCTTTGGTCGATTATCAAGGCGCAGATAGAATAATAGAAGACCGAGTTTGACAAGCACGTTACCGACGGCGAAGAACAATCGGGAGATATAGAGGGACTATGCGCATTGGCGTGGCGTGAGTTAGGCTCTGGTAGACGATATTGGAGAGGACAGAGACTTCGAAAGAATTTAGAAGAACATACCAGTAACATTGGCTCCCAGTCATTCAACGGTACTTCTGCCCCTTTTCCTTGATTAGCGAAAGAAAGCTTGGGGTTGTATTGTCCAGGGCCGCTCACTGATTCTTCCTAGGCCGTGTCTCACGGCATTCATGATAAAAATCGACAGCATGATTGTGGCGATCTACATTGTACCCGTCAAATAAAGTTTGATACAACGGAAAGAGTACGGTTCTCACGCTTCCGGCAATCATAAAGACTATAGAATTGCGTTGGTCAGCAAGATTGCTCAGACTAACAAGCTGTTCCAATGATACGTACAGTCGTCAGCGCCAATAGACTTCGTGATGGCGAACCTTGTGTATAACCTGACTCCCATCACGAAGACTATGGCGATAATGAATGACCCGTTGACCCCGAATGCCCTTCTTTGGGCCGTGTTGAACCCTTCCATCGGTGAGCTGCCATCCTCTTGGCGGCTAGTCAAATCGCGAAAGACATTCATGGCTGATCGTGCAGGACGATTCTGCCGAAGTAGTCGACAAAGTCGAGTCTGAGTCGAGGACGGACCATCTCGCTGGGGGAAGAGTGCACGAGCGGCGGGGTCAGTCTGGGATATAAACATCCTCTATTCTCATTCCTCACTCCCGTCGTCCTTCCCGGCGCAGACCGGTTTCCCAATTGGGGCTGGCTCGCGCTCAGTCCTCGGCCAGCAGCCAGGATTACGAATGGTGAGGGCTGCTGCGCTGCAGTGTCATCCAGGAACAGAACTTGATCGTTGTCACATAATGCCGACCTTTTCGAGTGGGCGTGGAAATTGGCAAGGCTTGGGTGAAAGGGGAGGCTTTTACGAGTCATATAGGCTGCTTATCGTGGGACTTGTAAGTGCCATTGATGGATGGGTGGATCAAATTCATGATTTTATCTGCTTTGCGTGGAGCGTGGTAGCGTTGAGGGAGAAAACCACGTCAATAGTGTGTCCACAGGTCATCTATCAAGTGTCTACGGAATAAGTCTTACCGTGAGATTCTTCTATGGAATACTTCTTGCGCTGGAGTCTTTCTCCCTCTGACAATCTTGATCTCCATCTTCTTCAAACGCCAAGTCTGCCTCGTGGTTGGATCTGACAGATTAAAACCGGTTCAGCTGGGGTAGGATCCTCTCGATGCAACGCTGTACGGTAAAAACCACTTTAGATGTCCGCGCGGAAGCCTCCCGTCCGTATTGGCTGTCACATTCCGTCCTCAGAATTTCCCAATGCAGAAAATCTCCCGCTGTCATGACTCTGCACGACACTCAGACCAGAAGTTCGACCTGTCAACTTTGGTGGATTCTTTTCATGCGGGGAAGGCTGAACGGCGAGTGTGGAGCACCCCGATGCCGCTTACTACACAATGGAAATGAGCATATGCGGACAGGATATACGAAGCGAGCATCCCACTCTTCGTCTTCTTAAGAGGAAACCGCTCTTCTAGATTCTTACAAAGACAAGCCTGACCGCGCGGCTACCACGGCCGACTACCTAAGCGAACGAGATATGGCACATAACACGCAAAAGGCACCACGACGACTCCGTCAGATGGATGTTCGGAATTCCCGGTGACTCCTAAGTCCGACTGCCAGTCGACTACCTTACGGAGCCCGTACGCTGGGCTAAATGCCGTTATATTAGCCCCTGCCTTCTTTTCGCTCCTTCGGGCCCCCTGGCATCAAACCACCACTTCGCAAGATGAGATGTGTATGCTGCGTCCAAAGTCGATCCGGATTATGATAATGGAGCATAGTGCGGGAGTCGAGTTCCCGATCTTTTAAAAAGTTATTTTGTCAACGTCGGTTGATTCGACTAGAAGCTGGGTAGTGGGTACGTGATCCTTTGGTCAAGCCGCAGACTTGAATCGGAGTCTTCTACAGCTTTGAATTAGCTTGCAATTAATATAACGTATACTGACGGCCATCTAATACAGTCTTTCGTCCGACTGTTTCAACGGATATTCGAATTGCGCCGTGGCCTACGCTATATCTTTGAATTATTTGAGCCCTGCGCAATCTTAACACATTTGGTCCGGTTACGATGGCGAACCCGAGGACAGACATCCCATTCGTATTGTCACACGTTCAATTCGATGACGCATCTCATGCATACAAACGGCCATCAGTGGCTGCAGTGGACACAGGAGAAAACATCAGATGAAGCGAGTCGCGCAAAGTTTCACGGCCAACAGAACGCCTTTCCGAATGCGCGATGCATGGTTCGACCAGCAAGTTCCTAGCAGCTGCCTAGCTTGGCTATCAGCATGTACCGAGGCACAATGACTGGCATCGACAGCAAGAAAGTTTCTCAAAATCAAGGCACCGCGCCAACTGCTACATCTTACATCACCACCATCTTCCACAGCCCCATCCAGGAGAAACAGGACAGCAGGCCTCGCGATGCCTTCATCAGCTTCATCCGGCGGACTTGGCAAGGGCAAAGTGACCCTTAGCGGCGCACAGGAGACCCTCTTACTGACGCTCTTCGCCCGCGCCAAAGATGCCGAATCCTCGCGACCGATCCTGAACGACCAGTACGCCCTCGACATCGTTTCTCAGATCAAGGAGCAGGGATATGACTTCAAGCGAACGACGGCCGGTGGTCCCACTACTGTCATGTTTGCGAGCTCGGTCTCGATGCGCGCTCGCATGCTGGACATCTGCACCGAGCAATTTCTGAGGAGAAATCCCGGCCCGGCTACCGTCTTGCATTTGGCGTGCGGCATGGACTCCCGTAGTATGCGCGTCAAGTGGCAGGGCGAGGGCCGCTTATGGATCGACGCCGACAGGCAGGACGTGATTGAGCTTCGAAAGCAGGTTATGAAGGAGCCGGATACGGGTAAGGGGGAGTATCGGTTGCTCTACCCGAATATTCACGATGATGCTTGGCTCAGCAACTCTAAAATTCCTACGGATCGACCGGTGCTGATCCTTTTCGAGGGTCTGACGCCGTACCTCACCCCCGACGAGGTCTATGGTCTCCTGCGACGGATCGTGAACTACTTTCGGCAGCGCGGAGTCCATGGCGAGATTCGATTCGACGCCATTGGGTCGCTCACGTACTACACTGCCAGCTTCTTCCTCAACTCCACCTTCAAGCTCATGGGGACGCGCATCAATTACTATCTCGATGACCCGAGGACGTTGGAGCAGAAGGTCCCCGGCCTGAAGTTTAAAGAGCGCATTTTTGGTACGCCAGATCTCTTGGTGTTTGGATTCTTAGGCTGGGTTGTTGGCTTCTTGGGATGGGTCGCCGATCTGTTTGGGCTCACAGGCCGTATTGGGGGAGGTTACGGATACGAATTTTGAGGGCTTCAATGGCTATCATATGATACGTGTTCAGATTCAGGCCCAGTTGTATAAGCACACATCCACGTGGACTATCTTCGATACTGTCTAGACCCTAAGTAAGATCAAAATGCCCTGCCCAATATCCGACTTAACTAGTGCGAGCTATGAAGTTGGTGTGGCCTTCGTATGACGCCTTGGCGCCGACGGTTAGCTGCGACATCATGCATAACGACGAGAGTTCTCTTTGGTTGCCCGGCATGGTCATTCACAGTGGGTAACTAATCCCTCAATGTTACCCAACTGCTCGATCATGTTCAACACCTATCAATGAAGAATTGTCATAAAATTGATGTGGTATTAAACATCAAATCAGTGTTCGACCTCCGGAAACTGGACTTTCTAACTAATGGTGAAGCTTTCGTTCCTTCGCCCCCGACTGCTTACATCCACCTTGGTATCATTTCAAAATCTCACTGACCGCTTCTCGCTCAAAAGAACTTGTACTGCACAAGCAGCAATCGTCCACACACCAAGGACGAAGTTGCTCTTATGTATGCCTCCCCCACTTGACGGCTTGTCCGAGTCGAAATGCGCCAACTGTGCGACAAAAGATGCAGTCCATATTCCCATCCAACTAAACCAAAGCCATAGAGAGCCAAATCTCAGAAGATACAGAGGCATGCACATGACAATGGGACTGACCAGTACGACAAGAAATCGGTGAAAGTGGCGTCCGCCGACTGTGTAGAATGAGGTGACGTTGATCTTCTGGTCATCGACGACGTCTTGATAGCTGTAGGCCGTGTTGAGGTAAATGATCCAGAAGAATACCATGAAACAAAGCGGCAAACAGTAGCCGATGCTATCGCCAATGGACTCGTATCGACCGTGAATCGCGGATCGTCCCAGAACTGCGGGCCATGCAATGGTGAAGCCCAAGATATACTGTGGATAAATGCGCAATTTCAAAGCCATGGGTCGCTTGCCGTACGGATAAAGAACCGAAGCCAATACCACTGGAAACATGTGTTGAAACCTGAAGTCACGTTAGCATACCCGGCTATCTTGTCAATTTGGAATGGTAGAGTTGGAGTGGCCATACACATCCTTCCCATTAAGCATGTTGTGCACAATGGACAGAGACACGAGCAACTGCAGCACCATCCACAGCATAGCATCTGTGGTAGTCACAATGCCAGCGGCTAGAGGACGGTCTTTAGTTCTTGTGACTTTGGCATCGATGTCCCGGTCCACCCAGTCATTCCAGACCATACCGGCGCCGCAAAAAAGGTATGCTGCGATGAAGCATAGTGCAGCCTGTCGGAAGACAAACGCAGGCTGGATGTTGCTTTTGGGATCGACGAGTTCGGAAGCACCAGCCAACAAAACCGACCAGACTATACCAATGTGAGCGAGCGTTACAAAAGCAGGCTCTGGGAAGACCAAAGACATACCTCCAGCGAAAGTAGTGAAAAGAGGGTTGTACTTGTTGAACCGTGAAAGGGTTACCAGGTGCCAGAATAGTGTGACTTTTTCTGGCTTAGGCTTGCCCGTGTATATCTCTTTGCATTGCTTCGTAGACTGCTCCAACTTGTATAGTGCAATAGCATGTGAGATGCTTTGGTATAACATGTCGACGCGGGATTGATGACGGCGACGATTGTGGTTTGGCAAAAGGAAATGCGTTTAATCGAAGGAGCCCACGTTCGAAGCAAGCGGACCGAACGCGCATGTGTGGTTTTAAACCTCCCGGTCTTTAATTCCTTCCCCTCCCCAGCTTTCTTTCAGCTGTGGACGTGAAGCGTCCGCCTTGATATTTCACCCGCCAAAAGGACCACAAGCTCCGCGTGTGCATCGGTTTCAGATGTGACGTAGTTTGTGTTGTTGAGTTCGTCGTTGCAGGGAAGTTACCGCAAGCCTTTTGCCGAGGTGAGGAGGTTCACACGTTTCGGCGTATATGGCATTGATCGGGACATCTTAGCACTGTCTGTGTGGTTGTAGGAGAACCCAGTTTGCATGATCCGCCCAACAACGCATTCAGCCCAAAGCTTCCAAACAGGAAGTTCTCTACAAGATCAACGTAGCATGTTTTGCGGAATATACTTGTTCTTGGAGCTTCATACAGATTCCGATAGAATCGAAATTGTATTATAACAGTGCTATCCAACTTCCCAGCATGAACCACGAAGTCTTGATGAAGCAGGCTAGGTCTACACAGTACGACCAAAGTCGTTTTGGTTCATCTGAATTCTAGAACAGCCTAGGTCTCCGCAAGACCGTGCGCGAGCTGGAAAGCTGCTTGACTAGCCCAGCCCATCTAACGTTTCCTTCTCGATCTCCTGCAGCTCATCTGTGGGGCCTTCCACGGCAGAAGATGGTGAAGCAGGTCAGTCGAGGGATGTTCGTTGCATGAAAGAACAAGTGGATATGTTCCTTGATCGTCCATCGAACCGGCAATGGAATGGCCTAATCACTGTCATACACGTTGTCCGACGAGCTAGCAGCATCCTGGTCCGTGCCATCGAGTTCACAACGCCTATGGGTAAAGGCGCCTCATTTTCAGCCGATCATCGATGTACAGTCGTCTCTTGGCCCCCTTAAAATCAACGGTCATCGAGTTGACATGGCCGCGCTATCCACATGATATTTACCGGAGCTGTGCTGACGTGTTTTGTCGTGGGCGATTCTGATCGTTTCTACATGTAGAGAATGCGAGCTTTGACATCCACTTTGAGTCTAAAATGGGGGTTGCCAGTGAGGAAGATGAGTGTTCGTGAGACTGTTGGACAGTGCCTCCCGCTGGCTTCGTCATTCACTAACACGTAAGAGGCAGGACTTCAACAGTGAGGCTGCTAGGGTATGTCTACTCTTGGGTTCTCCTAGGCGTACCTTCTCCTCATTGGTAATGAAGATAGCCTTTGCTGAGCTCTTGGCACGACCTCATCTTCAGCATAGTTCACGTGGCACTCACCAAACTTCACAACAGTTTTGAAAGCGAAAGTCTTTACATAGTAAATTCCCTTGTCACCATTCGTGGTGAGATTCACTTTTTATACTGCTATCTTATTCAACCTTGGCGGTGTTAGATCGGGATAGCTACTAAGGTTGATCAAACGCTAGAGTTCATAGTTTCTGAGTTGCAGGGAGGAAGAGGTACTTCAACAGAGCGTCGATACTACAGTGTTTCTTGTGTTCCCTCTGGACTCAGAGCTCTACTAATATCTCATTCTTATCGGGACTTGTTCAACAAGGTATCAGTTCCTGACAGAGGCTGATGCATATGCGCAAGAAACGAGAAATTCAACACCGTCTCAAGAGGTCTTTGAGGCAAGTGCTCGATGAGTTACAACTGAGTTTAGGTTTCAATACACGGACACTTAAGAAGTAGACCAGTAGTACGATGGACCAGGATTCCGCGAAGGAGGGCTGACTCGCCATGCGCCTCTATGCGGGCAACAGTATTCTGGGGTAGGTAGTGGAGGTAAGCAACGAAACAAATGTTAGTACTCAACGAAGTTCTGAGCGTTGTAAAAAGGAGACTTTCGTAGTTACCTTTTCTTTCAAGCTTTAGCCTCAATATCGTGTCCTCTTTGCCCGTGAAATCTGCCCCAGACTTGCGCGTACTTTTGGCCAAAACGTCAGGAAGGACACGAACAATAGACCAAAATCAAGTCGACATTGACTTTGGCACTATGCTTTTAAGAAGAATCAGGGAGCTGGTGACATAAACATTATGTGGTTTGCTCACGGAGAGAATAACAGTCATCCGCAAGTCATCTTACCCACTTTCCACCCACAATATTATACTCGGTGACGTCACGAGAAGCTCAGCTCATCAGTATTTCGGAGCGGCGGAACGGAAGTCTTGTCAACATAGCCGAAGAGTGAGTAATCCCCTTCCGACTGATTGCCGATTGCATTAGCAGTATCTTATCGTCGTTGGCTCTATTCATCTTCGTCTTAACCTCGGCATCTACGCAGCTGCCTTTGGAGGCTTTAAACCAACTACATTCACGTCTGTTCAGTCCCTGGATATTAGGTCAAGCATCAAGTCATCAACTTACAATGTCTACTAGTACGCCCAGTCGTGAAGGTGCCATTCTCCCAGACGTCCGTTATGTCCACGTCTCGACAGAGAACCTCGACGCCCGCACACCCCCAGAAACATGCCACCTCATCTCCCTATCCGGCATCGCAAAAGCCAAGCTCTCCTGGCCAGACCTCATCCTTAAATCCTTCTTTGGCGGCATCTTCATTTCTCTCGGCTCCCTCTTCAACCTGGTCATCGCAGGCGGCGTGCCCGGTCTCCGGGCCTCAAATCCTGCCTTAGCCACAATGCTCTCGGCATTAACCTTCCCCGTCGGCTTCGTTCTGACCGTCTTCACGAACACGGAGCTGGTGACGAGTAACATGGCAGTCGTCATGTACTCGACGCTGCAGCGCAAGACGAGCTGGTATGACCTCGGAAAGAACTGGGTCGTTTCCTACGTCTTCAACCTTGCTGGGTGTTTGTTCTTTGCTGGGATCCTGGCTTGGTGGACCGATACGCTCGAGTCTGATGCTCAGACTGAGTATGCGGTTGTGCAGGCAGAAAAGAGGGTGAATGTCAACTGGGGATACAACTTCACTCGAGGGGTTGGTTGTAACTGGCTTGTGGGTTTGGCTGTGTACATGGCTATGAGCGGGAGAGACATGCTGTCGAAGATTGTGGGTATTTGGTTGCCCATTTGGACGTTGTAAGCGCCACTCAGAGTCTACTTGTCTCTGCGACTCCGTGTGTGTCAATGGATATGATTGGGCTAATTCCTAAATCTGCAGTGTCTGCCTGGGATACCAACACTCTGTTGCAAACTTCTTCATCGTGCCCATCGGCATGTTCTACGGAACCAATTTCGGCGTGGGTAAATTCATCTACCAATGTGTTATACCAGTCACGCTGGGGAACATCGTGGGCGGTGCAGTCATGGCAGGCGGAGTTCTATGGTTTTTGTACGGAAGGGGTGACGACGTAGTTGACAAGAAGAAACGTCTGCATAACCGAGAGCTGAAAACTGTTCCCGAGGCCGTTGTTATGGATCCCCACCAAGGTATTGGAGGGAGCGATAGCGAGGAAACCGTTGCTGCGGAGAATACTAGTGAAGGAGTGAGACAAAGAAGGGGCGCAGATATGGTCTAGCAACACGACCGTGGCAATGGGCAAACCACATCCTAGGCACCCATCATAACCATGACGCACTATCTGTTGAAAAGGACTACGAATACCACTAAGTCTGCCTCACCCGTACTTAATCCGGCCTAATCAGTTTAAAGTTTCGTATCCTACATTCAAACGGCTGCCTATATAAAGTGGACTTGAAGGCATGAATCGGGTCGCCCGAGTGCAATTAAGGCCGGCACCGTCGTTCCCCTTTGGGACAATCGCGAGGGAGCCAATCAATAATCGTCGAGTGGACACTGCCGTATAAGTGCTCCCCGCCTTAGCCCACGCGCCTTTGATGAATGGCGCCAAGTTACACGAACGACTTCACGGTCTAAGAAGACTCTGCAAATTGGGCCCTTGTTGATACTTCTACCTATCCATACACCTAGTCGCACATCTAACTAACTTGCCTATCCTAGGCTGAACTCGGTGACCTCGGCCGCCAAAGGACAAATAAAATCCAGGTTTGGCTTTTATTACTGCTGGGATGCAGTTTCCGAAGACTCTCCTTCCTTCTCCACCTTTTCGATATTCTTCTTCTCAGTGGTGGTCTGTTTTTCCCACATGGCATGATACCGGCCTCCGAGAGCCAACAGCTCGGCGTGCGTGCCGCGCTCAACAACGTTTCCCTTGTGGAGTACCACGATCTGGTCGGATGTGGTGATAGTGGAAAGCCGGTGGGCGATAGTGATGGTCGTCCGACCCGCAGTGACACGCTCCAGAGCGTCTTGGATCTGCCTCTCGGTGTGCGAGTCCAAAGATGCGGTGGCCTCGTCAAGCAGCAAGATGCGGGCATCCTTGAGAATCGCTCTCGCGATGGCAATTCTCTGTCGCTCGCCTCCGGACAGCTTGAGTCCGCGTTCTCCGACCTTGGTGTCGTATCCATCCGGGAATGCGAGAATACGATCATGAATGTTGGCAGCCTTGCAGGCCTCATACACGTCGGCCTGAGTAGCATTCCGGTCGGCGTAGAGCAGGTTGTACATGATGGTCGCATTGAAAAGCACCGTGTCCTGAGGGACAACGCCAATGTTCTTCCGCAGGCTGTCGAGTTTCAGGTCTTTCAAGTCGTGACCATCGACAGTGATCGATCCTTCATTGATGTCGTAGAAACGGAAGAGAAGCTTCAGGCAGGTTGACTTGCCGCTGCCAGATTCTCCAACAATGGCGGTCTTGGTGCCCGGGGCAACGGTGAAGCTGACACCGTCAATCGCAGGTTCTCCCTTCTTGCTCTGGTAAGAGAACTTGACGTTGTTAAAAGCGACCTCTCCCTTGACGGGGGGGAGGGTGACGGCATCAGGCTTCTCCACAATACCGGACGTTTCTTTGAACTAATATTGGTAAACAAGGTTAGCGTTCTAGAGATAGCTAGTTGTTGATTCAGGAGAGACCTACCAGCTCAAGCATTCGCTCTGCCTCGATCAGATTGTTTTGCAGCATGGTGTAGTAAGTTCCGAAGAAGTTCAGCGGACCCTGCAGTTGCACGAAGTAGTTGATCAAGCTGACGAAATCACCAACACTCTGTTCGCCCCGCGAAATCTTGTAGGCAGAGACTGCGACAAGCAAAGCAGTGCCAAGGGAGAAAATAGAGCTCTGTGTGAGGTTAAGAAAGTTGAGGGACCACTGCACCAGCCGTTCTGCCCTTTGGTACACCACCACATGCTCCTTGAATCTCTCGGTTTCGGGCACAACTGCGCAATTGTGCTGCACCGTCTCATACGCCATGATGGCGTCAGTCTTGGTGGCTTCCATCTCACGATTCTTGGTAGCCATGTCTCTTCTTTGCTTGCCGCGGTATTTGGCCACGTAAATGGTCAGAAAGATGTAAGACCACATAATGAAGAACACGATGATGGTGTAGAAGGCGTCATACTTGGCAAAGAAGACAACACCAGCAACAAAGATGTCGAACACCATGGGGAATACTTGGAAACAGAAGTTCTCTAGGAATGTGTTCATTGCAGAACCCCGGCTCAGTGCACTGGTGACCTCTCCGATCTTCTTGTTGAGATGGAACTCCAGAGAAAGTCCCAGCACATGTTCAAACGCAGCGCAAGACAGTCTGCGGAACAGTGACTGAGAGACCGGGATCCAGAGAACAGATCTCGCGGCACCGAGAATACCCTGATTGCCTTGCAGAGCGCGGTAGACGACGTAAAGGATGATTTGTTTGTAAGGAATGGTGCCATATTCCAGCGAGTCGACAAGAGTTCCGAGCTGAATTGGCGCCAATACGTTGATAGTTCGCTGGCCGACCAGGAGTACGATGCAAACGACCACAATGCCCTGGTAGACGGGGGAGTCTTTAGGCCTAGCGGAAAGGAAAGTCAGTTAAGAAAGTCCGGAGAAGACGGTTGAAAGTAGAGCCAATATACCAGAGGTACGGGAACAGAACCCTGAACCCAGCAAAGTAGTCGAGCCATCCTGTACCAGATACCTGGGTTCTGGCAGGAGGCTTGTGAGCAGCAGGCCCGTGGGGATGGGCGCCGCCGTAGTTGTGAGATGCTCCGTTTCCGTTTCCATTTCCGTTTCCATTTCCGTTCCCAAGAAGGGATTGTCTCTCTTCGGGGTCCGACTTGGGTTGCAGAGGCTTCAGCTTGTAGTCTCTCAGGATAAGACAGACCATCATCGCCACCAACACACCGATTCGAACAGCTGCCACAATATCCAAGATATCGAGAAGGCCATTGGCGACGCGGAAGGAGTTCTTCTCTGAAGAAAAGACAGCTGCAATGAAGGCCTCAAAGAGGGCACCTACGATCCACGCATAGAAATGCGCCGATGTTGGCGTCCAAGGGCCTTCCGGATCAGGAAGTAAACCGGCTAGGTAGTACAACAAGATGGCAACATATGATGCCTATGCGAATGTCAACACTCTCGAACTTTCTCATAGGGGTGTACTAAAGACCCCACTTACCAAGTAAGCGCTGAACGGGAACACAACCTTGCCAGCCCCATCGTATTGGCCAGCAATAGCGCCGTGAACGGCAAGGATGATGGTGGCAAGCTAGGAAAAAAAGGGTGAGCTTTGAGGACAACTCGGGATCTGTAGAGATGCTTCCCAAACTCACGAGTAAGAGAGAGAGGACGAGCTGAAAGCCCCAGATTATCCGCGCGTACAGTCGCGAAGCTTTCTTCTGCTCATCGTCCGTCGCGATCCGACGCGTGACGCCATGGCGATCCCGGTAGAATTGATAGGACTGCGCCGCCAGTAGAGTGACAAAGAGGCCGCAGGGATAGAGATAGAAGGCAACCTCCAGTCCCAGCAGAGTCTCCGCCATGACTAGCCGTTTGTATTCAGTTTGAGGGTGTGTTGAACGAGGTCAAATTCATGATGGCAGTTGGGATGATGTCAACTCCCGACGGTGCCGCAGGTTCTCCGACGGACCTCCCTGGCGCAATTGGAGTGCACGGACAGCAAACGGCGGGAGTTCCTCGGGCGTTGAAGATGGCAAGAATGCACGTGCCAAGGCGACTTCCATGCTTAGGTAAGGAATACACGTGATGTGGATAGGAGGGAGATAGGTCCTTACCTAATCATCATGCTGCATAGTCAACTTCTAGCTCCCACTCAGCTTCGGCCGAATTCTCCAACGCCCGGCGAATATTTCGTTAGGTTCACAAAGGGTCCGCCCACTCTCATCCATGAGTCTATGAATCAGCACCAAAATTGGCGCCGCCCATCCGATGTTTATATACTCAACGTTGCCGTTCTTCGGGTTACGAGATCATGAGATGTGCCCCAAGCGAGCCTATTTACCGTCAGGCTAATGCACAATGGCCTAGCTGACCTATCCAACTTGGTCCAAGACTCGAGGGAGCCAGAGCCGATGTCTTTGACGAAGCGATCCAAGGCCACGACACAAAACAGCGCAATCCCCACGCCGTCTCGTGTCTATAATTTGAGATTACCGTCCGGGGGCTGTGCCCGCCCGTGTTCCCCACTGTGGATGATCGCCCTGATCGCCTTAACAGCAGATGCCATGAACTCTAGAATCCTTGGCATCGCGTCTTTCAGCAAGATGTCGGGACTGCCCGCACAAGGCGACAGACCAGGCGCTTTTCAATGTCTTGGCATTGAGCTAGCCGCAAGGGACTGCACCATGATCGCTTTCTCTAGATACAATTCAAATCCCCATGTGTCTATTTCAAGCCCCTGACGATCTGTCAGTCGGAGGGACGCTTACTCGGTGATTCAGTTTCCCCCCTAACCCAGACCCGGCTCACCAAAAAGCCTTGGTGCCGGGTGCCGAAGACCAACCCATCCCAGATCGACCGTGGCTGCAGCGGCATGCCCGTGGTGCCGTGTTCCCTTGGAGAGAAACACCCCGCATGCTCATGCCTTTGTTCCATATTTGTAACGCGAGCCAAACCAAAGCGTTCCACGCCAGATCGGGTTGGACGGCAACTTTACGAGGCCCCTGATTGGGTCGACGATGTCCCCAGGGATACAAGGTTCAGAGAGTTCAGTCGCGTAGTCAGACGTGGTGCAGGGAGCTAGGGCTGGAGCAACACATGTCGATGGCCTCTAGACTTTGGCAATGTGTCTGAAGACTGCCGGTGCCCGAAGTCCCAGGGCCCGAGAGGGCCGCTTTTTCCTTCGAAGCACGGGTCCCGCGGCCACGACTAACACTCATCTGGTCGGGCGAACATGACATGGACACCACGGCCTTGACATGGAGCCATCAAAACGGTGAGCACAGCCGTTCGTCCTAAACAAAGGAGACGCTCATTTCGTTCCCTCTTTAGTGTGCTGGCGCAGCTCTTGCTACGGTCAAAATCAGGCTCCAGGGTCGTATTTCTTTTTCTTGCGATCAATCTCTGTTTCTGATCTGCCTTGGTCACTTGGTGTTTACTGTTCAGTGTTTCCCTGGCTTTAATACTGCCCTTCTCCAACCTTATAGGTGCCAGACCTGGATAGATTGAAACCATCGTCACTCTATCAAGGTAGAAAAAACGCCACTTTCAACACCCTTTCAAGGGCGGGCACAAGTCACTTGACACTTTGATTTCTCTTTCTCCATCGCCATTGAGCATGCAACTTCCCTATATACCCTCGTCATTGACTTCTGAAACTTCCCTTTGCTTGTCTCTCCTTCCACCTCTTTGATTGCCACCTTCATCAGAAGTGGTTTCGAACATACAACCCAAACATCATGGCCGACTTCACAACAAGCCTAGTAGCTAGGTCATTACCGAAGATCGAGACAATCGAGAATGGACCAATATCAGGCCTCCAGGCATATGGATCGCTTCTTCTCGTCTCGAGCGTCATCGTCGTTGTCATCATCGCCAACATCCTCGAAAGATGGCTACTGGAAAGAGTCTACGGCGATATCTACGCAGTTTTGCAACGCCCCGAGAACGAGAAGAGACGGCGTTCCTTCACCTACTACCACATCGGTGCCATCATCATGCTCACGCTCTTCTGCATCGGTGTCTACCCTGTCATGCGCTTCCTCATTGGGTCTGCCGATTTATCAACAGACGTTTCGCCAGGACCAGGGAGGCGTATCAGAGTCGGCGATCTCTTGTACACAGTTTCGCAAACATACAGCGCCTACTATGTCTTCGAGCTCTGCTACCGCACGCAGTTTGCGAGTCCCCTCAGCATCGCGCATCATATTGGACTCTTGGCCATCACACAGACCGCTCTCTCCCTCTTCGGAAATATCGAAAAACACCCGGAAGCAACAATCGAGTTCTACATGTGTATGGTGTGGGGTATGTTAATAGTACTCCACCCGACTCTAAGTGCATTGCGAACTTGAATGGCTGACTTTTTGACGCAGGCGCTTTCGATGTTGTAGTAGAACTTCCCATCTACCTTTCCATGATCATCTGGCGACTCAAGCGCGGCGACCATCGACTACTCTCCTACCTCACCTCCGCCTGTTTCGTATGGGTTATTGTTGGTGCAGTCTCGGAAACCGCAGTCACGATTTACCTCTTGCACAAGTCTTGGGACCGATGGGGTCACGTGTGGAGAGTAGTCACTCCCCTCATCTTCACGCTCTGGATAACAACTCAGCTTTACGGCGCAACGAGGCTCTTGGCGATGGCTCGGTCGGAGAAGCGGAAGGCCAGCAAGCGATCACCAGAAGAGGGTTCTGTGGAGCCCATCGCGGAACTACCAGGAACGATGGAAGACGGAGAAATTCCCGGACAAGAAGAGTCCAAAAGCAAAGCAGTCTAAGGACTCTACAGTTACTCGAGGTTAAGGACGCCGTCCACTAGCCTCGGAACGGTACACGCCCCTCATAGGAAGGCTGAGGTGCTACGCCACGCTCATCGATGCTTTGACGGATATAATAGTGGTACCTGCGAAACAATCCTGATCAATGATTATGGTATTCACGGATTCTGTCTGTGGTGGCAACTGGGGGATCGTCATCCAAGCATAACCATCACGTATAAAAAAGACCAGTAAACTCTGTAGGACCTCATACAAGGTCCCCATATTTAATCAGTAATTAAAGAACAAAACAGTTAAGCCCTTATCCCAAGATTCTCTAGCTAGCCAGATAATCGAAGATCTCAAAGGTATGGACAAGCCATTCATACATGTAGAAATCTGTCCCGTCGCGTTGCGTGTCCAGGGCGGTCTCACCTTTGAAGATTGATCCAGGCGCTTGATCAGTGTGATTTAACCTAGTCACTGGCGTCTATGCCTTTGATAGCCACTCACTTCCCTTGGCAGATTCGGCCACGACTAAGTTGTTTTTCCTAGTCGATCCGTACTCTGTTGATGGCCAACTCCTGTTCCTGGTTGTCCGTCCTTCGGATCTCGTATGGAGCCGAAACGAAGCCGCTCAGACTTCATTTTTCTTGACAAGTCTATGCCATCCAACCATCTTTATTCTCTTCGCACGTCAAAGAATCTCGACTTTCGCAACACAGTAGAAGCGTACCCAAGGACTTCTGGCCCGCGCGTCCAGTGTTTGAGAACAACGCTCGAGATACCAGCTGCAAGAAGCACTATACTCGCGACGAAGACGAGTATCAAGCACAACGGGGAAATCTCAAATTTGATAACAGGGGTGCTTGTCTCTGTATCAACCGAGATCTTGGCCCCGAACGTTGGTTTTCCCGCGTCTCATTCTGCAATTTCGAACGAAAACTGGCTTATCAAGAGGTAGGTATTGAGGAGCTGGCTGAGTCGAATCCCCATATCCTCGGCTGTGACATTCTCTATGATGCAGTAGTAATCGCCCCTCAGGTGCCGAAGCCCTGGGTCAGCGAGATGGTAGAGTGAGAATTCTGACTTGTAAGCTGTGGAGCCTCCGATGGAGAGCGGAAGCTCGCGAGAGACAAAGTCAAAAACGGCGGGAAACGATAGCTGGGATATGTCTCCGGGAGCGTTTTGCTTCTGAGATTTTCGCTGGGCTACGACGGTGCAGTTGTGTTTGCCGGTGGGTGTGGTGCGGGTACAATTGACGCGGGACTCGACGTACTCCTGAGTCACCCTGCAGCAGCTCTTTGCCGAACAGCCTGTGTTAAATTCTTGTGGAGGGAATATGCTTTCGAATAGTAAACTCATCGGATCGGCCTTGATATCTTGCTCATTTTTGAACAAGATGGGCCGGTGCATTTCCTCAACGCGGCCATGCAGTGGGCCAACGACTGTTCCGGTTGGATCTTCGGCAGGTTCCATGGACCATATTCGGTCTACGAATCTGTCAAGCGCCAAAATCCAAGTCGAATCTAGCCCGGTAGTGTTTCTTGTGTAGTCATATCCGTGCCATGTACCATTGGGCAACTTTGCTGATTTTGTGTGATTGTTGTCGACAGCCACAGCAGCGGCTGACAGCTCTCCGTTATACACCGTCTCTTTCAGTGGATCGTCGTCCCCTAGCTCCATGGCACAGCTTTCAACAGCTGAGCAGTCTAATTTGATGTAGCTGGACTCCACTGAAAATACGGTGTTCCCAATCCCGATACTGTTAAGAGGGATCCCGGCCAAAGGCGAGTACTCATTCACGTCGAGATCTCGATCAAAACCCAACCAATTACCTGTGTCTAGGTGCTTCTGGAAAGGTATCTTGGCGTTGCCCCAAACACCCATATTCCCTCAGGCATTGAGATCAGGGTCTTATACAACGTTGACATAGGCCGGAAGCTTGCCATGGAGGTTGAAGTATGAGAATCCCACCCATGTTGCCCACAGTATGGCCTGACTCTTCGCGTTGGTGTCAAAGCAAGTTATGCTCGTATTTATGTTGTCCGAGGCGGTCAGCGACGACATCATTCTCAAGATTGATTGAGTACCCAAAGGCGAAAGCGCCCATATCACTATCAAGAAAGCGTCCACGATATTGAATGATCGAAGTTGTATGAGATTGAGTAAAATGGCGCCCACTTTGCGGCTACCTAGGAACTGCTCAAGAGAGCCGAGGGTTGTGCCGGTTTCCAGCTTCCAGCGCGCCGCTTTGTATGTCAAACGACCGACAACTGACGCAAAGAGGATGGGGAAAATGATAGCGAGCTATATCAGATTGTCAATATCATCTCCTGGATTACGTTCACGTAGGGAAGGTTTGTAATTACAATTCTGATTGCATTTCCCCAGTCCTCGCGGGAGTCTTCAGTGCTCTCGGAACCGTCGAGACGCCAAACGATGACAACGAGGGCAACAAGACCCAAGGGAAGGGCAACAGCGGCGCAATCTGTTAAGATGGTGACAAAGCCGAACCTTGTGTTCGGCAAGTCAACCTCTGGTGCGGCGCCATCGGTGTCGTCTTCCGCGACACGATTGTACTTCGACGTGCCATCGGTCGAAACGCGTGAACCGCTTAGCAAAGATGCCAGGTCTTCTGTTGCAGCATCATTCGGTTCGGGTAAACATTGCTGGGCCTCAGGCTCTAAACTGTAGTTACTGCGGGCTTCCAGCGAAGTGCGTCGACTTGAACTTGGAGAGACTGGTTGCCCGCCTGGTCTGTGAGCCTTCGAAGACAACGAGTTGAGATGAGAACCGTGTTGCATTTTGTCGCTAGTACCTTAGGTATCTGGGAATGATAAGTGCTTGAGACTCCTCCCATCCCCTCACCAAATGGGTTCAAGAGAAGTTTCTTTGAGTAGAAAAGCTAGTAGAAGAACAATCCAGGATTATGAACAGGGACCTGCGCTCATTAAGAGATTGAAGAAGGGGCTGTGTAACGATGAACAGGCGACCAGTAATATGGCGATGTTCTATTCGAAGATGGCTGCAGTCACAATTTCATGTTAGGGTTGCGTCGCACTGAGTGTCAGCTTACGCCCAGAGCGATCATCGTCCTTAGTTTCTGGTTCTAAAAGGGACGCGTTATATCTATAATTCTCGGATGTGCGAATCATGATTGGACTTGAGGTTCTGAAACGGCGCATCACGGGCGCTGTCGAAGCATTGAAGAAATGCTCGATTTGACTGACCTTTGCGTCATAGTAAGACCTAATCAGAGAAGCGGGACAAATTCTCTTTTCTGATCTTACATTATTCCATCAAAAAAGACTGACTAAACAACGGTGCGATAGCACAGTTTTTGGGAGCCTTACCTAGCTACTCGCATCAAGACTCCGGGTTTGAGACCGGCAAACTTACATGTGTGTAGGTGCACTTCAACGGGTAGGAATTTCAAGATGTTCTAAACGTATCTGAGATCCTATTTCGTGAAGAATCTAAGCACAAATTTGGGTTTTCTGGTCAAGCGATCGCATACATTGACTTCCATTGCTCAGACAAAGAATCGTGGGATAGTTCTGTGAGAGAACCAGTCGAGCTTGTGATGACGAACGTAAGTTAGCAACTTTGAACGATTGTGGCGCTGTGCACAGCAGATAAGTCCGTTGCTTGGGGCAAAATGGACGGAAATCAGGATTTATAGGTACTTGGAACCAGTGACCCCTGGTTGTGGCCAGTTGCTTTTACCAGATTTGCCGGGACAAGGATATGATGAATGGAGTGGGTATCAAGTGATCCCATTGATCCCTTCATACAACAAGGTTGAACAAGCACGATCTCTGATATGGTTATTGAAATGTAATGGTACTAATCTTGCGTATCTGCTTGAATACGTCTTTGGTGTTGTGCTTGAGCCGAATGTCCAACATCGTTAATGCGCGTGTGACCAGACGGCAGAGAGGGGAGCTGAAAGTTGATTAAGGCCTGACATGCATGCGCCGCATCATCCCCTTCAGCTGGCTGGGACAATCTCGGTCTTTGCCGACCTTGACACAAGAAGTGAGGCGGGCTTTTTTCCCGTTCCACGTCATCTGTCTTAGGCGCCTTGAGTGCCTGCCAAAAAGTGGCAGACAAGGCAACCACCCAAGGGCATAGCCACAGGACGTCGAGATGGAGGTAGCCCGTCTTACAAGCAGTTATCGCCATCTTTGTATGCCGCTAGACTGCAAGGTCTCGATAGATTCAGCCACATTCACTCAAAGTGTACTCGATTTGGAGTTTTTCAGCTCTGATAGATAAGCGCGTGATTCCTATTCGCTGTTACATCAACTTTGGCATACTCGTCTTACTGACCAGCATGTCTTGTATCCGTTTGAATCTAGCCTCTGCGTCACATTTGGACCATGGGCACTCAATGCTTAAAGCTTGCGGCACTGTAGCCTGGCAATGGCCGCCAGGTACCGAAGAATGGGTTGCAAACCGAGCCACTCTCCCTTAAATTCGCCGATTCCTCGTCCGTAACCTCTCAGCCGAGTCTGCGATTCCATTGTTCTCACCTCTCTCAGACTGCCCCCGACGAAATGCAATGCTTCAGCTAACGGCCATCAAAATAGTATCATCTATTGGACTGGGTGGAAGTATTTAGCAGTATGGAGACTGATTATTTGGTCAAGGGAGGTTACTGCGAACGAATGATGGAGGAAAATGTGCCTGATCCCGACGTAACGGGATGAGGAGTAAGATTCTACGAGGTGCCTGTGTTGGCTTTTCAACTGATGCTAATCTCGGATAGATTATCTCATCCTTTTGTGTCTCAATCATCATGAATATGATTGCTATCATTGTTGCATATGCGACAAAGGCGCTACCTGAGAACCGATACAACCCAATAGACGATATTATCCATTCCAGAGGGCCGTCGTCGCCCGACCGGAAACAACGCATCAAGGCTTTTGCGTCCTTCATGCTATCACTAAGCAATCAGCAACTAGTTACTGGCATGGCCCTCATGCTGGCAACCATTCTGTTATTCGCGGGAGTAAATGACCTGGATGAGACCTTCTCGGTGTACTCGTTTCAAATTGCAACTCGACTCGGATACTTCTCATGCATCGCTCATCTGTGTTCGCTTACAGCTCTATGGGACTACTTTGACAAACATAAACGGTTAAGGTTATTCCGAACCATTCTCATGGTTGCATTCTTGGCCATGATGATCGGTTGCATGACCATCTCGGACTCGGTTACCTTTCCCTTCAACCGTCACGTTTCGGTCAAATGTGCAAGAAAGCACTTCAAGCTGATTAATCGAGAAAGGCCTAACTATATCTTCTTCTCTGATGAGATCATCATAATTTTCAACTCATCGGTACTAACTTACATTCTCATATCCGGCTACGTCTAAAAGCTTCTACAACTGTACTGCCCGTCAGCCCGGTACGAAGATGACTTTTGGCAGCGTCGCTCTATACAAGCCTTTTTTTTGGGCCTGAAGCCGCAGCAGAATTTCGTATGTTGGCTTCGGCTGAGAACAGAAGGCTGGCAGATGTCAGATCTAGCTTTCTCTGGGAGATTGCGTGGTTGTTGTTCTACTTTACATCCGGGACCGCTAATCTCCTCGAGTTCTTCAATGATGCGATTTTGAAACTTGGTGCTATTAAACCAAATTTCGGGCAGCTTGTATCTGTATTTCTTTTGGCTCTCCCCCTGATCACGGCCGCTGAGGCATACTCAAGTAAGTAGACCCTGCTTTTTGGTCGGTCGAATGACCGTAGCAGAAGTTTCTATGTGTTATGGAGACCAGCGGCTGGTAGACCGAAACTCGCCGACTAACATCTATAAACCCCAGCTGCTACTGCATATAATGGAATTCCTCCCCAAGATCTCGAAGACGTAATTTCTTTGCATACAATTGAGACCAATGCCTCAGATCGCAGAGGCTTGCTGCCGACTTCCCATGCATCTGGCAGCCAGCCTTTGGGCCAAGCTCCGGGAAATCAGTCCCCATCACAGGTTGCTACTGCTGTAAGTTGTCGCTTCGCTTGCGAATTCGTGTGCATCACGGGTTTGGCTGACCTCAACAATTAGCAGCCGATGGAAGAACTAAACCAGCTCCTGGAAGCATCTGAGACCTCGGCTGGCTGGCTTTTACTGTTGCTGATTCCTTATGCGGCTGGACTTATGCTTTGGGCTCTTATATTTGCAGACGTAATTCCCCAAAGCTTCTTCCTTTCCATTGCAGCATGGGTGGTTGCATTTTTGATCGAGGTTGCGGGCTTTCGGAGCTGGTTTACTGTTGTATTCACTTCTATATGTGAAGTAGTAAGGGGATGGTATTCGGCAATGAAGAGGATATTTGTTTGCTGCAGCAATCGCTCCAGACATGGCTAGCTCCAGTGTAGAAGGACTTTTGGTCTCGTAGTTTTGAGTGTCATGTAGATGGGCCTAGCATCGTGTACTCACGCTCCATGGCCAGATCTTTTCCTCCCAAATAATTATCATTACGTTGTGAAACTTTCAATCTGATGCTTGATGGACACGAAGTATTCTGACTTCACACTTGTCAATATTATTCGACAGCCGAAGGCCATTCTGGAAAGAGTCAAGGTTGAAGTCACCATCGCTTCTAAACATCAAATCTCCGCAAAAACAAGTAGGTAAACAATTCGTTCAATACTACGTACATTGGGAGGAGTGAAGGATAAGTAAAATATTGATGAGGGTATGATCTAGGCTCTCCGCTGATAAATGCTACCGAAATTTGTAAAAGGAAATGTCTATAATACAGTGATGTTGTGCCTTCTCTATGTCCTCAAGTCCCGTACTATAATCGCTCTATGCAATAAGGTTGTGAAAGTCAGAGTTGAACTTGACTGGGAACTTCTTTCTCCCCTTGGCATCAGCATTCACGAAACAAGCCATCTTGTTCTTCGGGCAGTGGAAAGATCCCATGCCGTTCACGTCAATCGTAACTGCGGCAGACTCCATTGCGAGGACATCGGTCCAGATTTCCCCAGCGTGGTCGACGCCAACTGACATGGACAACCGAGTATCGGTATGGTCAGCCTGTGTCCAGCTCATGACTACGGCCATACCGGCGGGTCTCTCTTCAGTTCCGCGTCTGACCCATCCGATACAGTCGGGCCGCTCAAAGTAGTCTCGTTGCTCTCCGTAAGCGTAAAGCTTTCGGGCCAACAGAAGGTTGGGAAGATCTTGGATAGGCGCTTCGGGATGGGTAAGCTCGATGCCATACAGATCCCCGAAGAAGACACATGGATGACCATCGCGTCTTAGAAGAATCATGGAGTAGGCAAAGGGCATGAACTCCTTGCAGATTGGAGTGTCCATTTGCTGACCCTTCTGGGTGTCGTGATTGCGAATGAATGTCTGGAAATTGTTACTAAGGAGATCAAATTTGTGGAAATTCAACAGACTTACGACAGCATTGTTTGGCCGTTGCTCTACCAGCGTGTCTTTAAACACCTGCCTCAAGTCGGTGTCATGGTGCCATGACAATCTTTCGATGTGGTACATGAGAGGCACATCGTAGAGGCTGAAGAATGACGGCATGTGCTCCAACCAATTGTTCAAGACGCGCACATCTCCGTGCCAGAACTCTCCAATAAACATGAGATCATTGCGATTCGCTGGCTTCCTCAAGTGCTCGGCCCATTTGCTGATGAAGTTCCATGAGATGTGCTGTACGGCATCCACGCGGAAGCCTTTGAGCCCGAGCTCATCCACAATCCACTTGCCCCACTGATGCTGCTCCTTGACGACCTCGGGGTTGGTGTAGTCGAGGTTCTCGAGCATCAGGTAGTCGGCGTTGCCTTGGAGGTCGCCGACGTCTTGGTGCCAGTTCTTTCCTTCTTCTACGAACCTGTAGATGGCGCGTTTCTTGTTTTGCTGGTTCCAATCTGTGCCGTTGAAATGCGACTTGTTGTATTTGAACTTGCTGTACTTTCCCCCTCGAGCTTTGTAGTCGAATTTGGTCCATGACTCAATCTCATAAACGTCCGTGATATCTCTTCGTCTATCTGAAGCGTGTGTAAGCAGAAGAGAATTAACAATTCTAGAGTATGATAGATAAAACTTACCACGCGGATCAACCTCGACCACTTTTATCATCTCAGTGCCGTCAGCATAGGCGCGATGGTTGTGAATAGCGTCCCAGACGAGCCCAATGCCATGGTGCTCCGCGTCCGCTGCCAAAGACACAAGGTCTCCCTTGCTCCCCCATTTTGTGGGTACTGAGCCCTTTTGATCAAACTCTCCTAGATCCCAGGCGTCGTAAATGTCGTAGCCGTTACTCTCGGGATCCTTGGCCTTGCTTCCGGGCGGTAGCCATAGGCTATTCACCCCAACGGATCTCAGTGCCGGTAATGCGCGCCGGAGCCGTCGCCAGTGCTTGTGGTCGGCAGGCAGATTCCACTCGAAGGCTTGCAGTTGCACCGGGTTTTGAGATCTCTCCGGGCGAGGCAATTGGTGATGAGACTTGCTCCGCGGAAGGGTCTCTGTAGGTCTGACTTCTACACGGGGAGAAAGCTGGTGAAATGACTTGCTTGTGGGCAACAATGCCTCCTTGGCTCGAAATTCAGAAGCCCAGGATTCTGTAGTTCTAATGCGAATCTCAATTGGCTGACCGGTGCTCGGCCGCGAAGCCGTGGTTGGGTTTCTCATTTTTGATGTACGATAAACAAAGCTAGGGGGAAAAGTCAAGAAATGGTTGATGTGTCGTCATGTATACGGCTTGGTGGTCGGACATCCCTCTTTATCAATGCGCACACGCAATCCTAAAGAGGCACGAAGTTAAGGTCGCGACTGCGTATCCGTACATGTCTCCCGGTGCCTTGTACTCCGTACGGTGGCTTGCGCTTCAAGGTTTAATGTCCCTAGTAGGAACAATTTCAATGTCCGAACCGTCTCAACCCAACACTCTAACCCGGGGTTGAGAGCTCGACCAATGATGTCCAGTGACAGTTCCAAAGGGTCCAGAAAGGCATGGACATTGTCAGCTCACGTGTCTCATACATCAGCCGTTCCAGAATTACAATGCGTGGTGATGTTTGGCAAGTCGTCTGGGGGCTGTACGCTTCGCGTTCGCATTCACGAGTCGCATCCGTTCTCGAATGCGAGATTTGATACGAGCGGGTCTACTTATCCCTTCCCCCAAAAACTTGGCCCCCTTCCAAGGAACCCAGCCACGGAACGAGTCGGGCCAACATAGTGAGCAATGCGGCCATTGACAACGTACGGAGTACGTAGACGGAGACCAGCACGGTCACCACCATGGCGTTTTGGCGCATTAGCTTGCCAAGTCGGGGCAGCGCTTGACACCAGGAACATAGGGAGCCGGGACGGGTTGAACGGGGTGTCGGGACTGATGAGCGTCGCAGACGGGACCAAGACGATCATCAAATTACCGATAGCGAGATTGGCCTGAGCATAAACTAACAACGTAAAGACCCCTAAAACCTCCTAACGCGAAAGCGACCTTAATTTGCATTGTCGTAAGTTAAGCACAGCCGGGAGGCCTACGTGCACGTTAGAGTGTCAAGTCAAATGAGCAGAATAACCTTACCAATTTCAAATAATGCAAAAAAGAAGGGAGAACAACTAAAGAAGGGCCGGCAGACATCCGGGCCGGCAGACATCCGGGCCGCGCTGATCGATGTGGTGTGGGCTGTCGCTGCCAACTACGCATCTGCCAGTGTTTGGTGTTCACACACCTTTAAAGATTCCACGTGTCGTTCGCGTAAAGTTCTGGGGTTATCCTTTTAGGTTGCAGCAATAAGTCGTAAACGTTGTTCGCATCCGGCTCAGAATGCATCATCAAGGTGGTAATCTGGTGATCTATTCAAGCATATCTACCTGGACGGGCCTAAGGTAGGTACCGCAAATCATCAGACGCATCTCACAGATGTAAGACATGGCTCTTTCAGGCAAACCTGATAATATTGAAATATCTGTGACGCTATGCTGCATGTTTTAACTTCAGACCAAATCTAACGGTTGTATGTTTGCCCGAGCCTATCTAGATCCGGATCGTTTTTTCGACCCCTGCGGCCGACGGGATAATTCCTCAGTGCGCTCTCATCTCGTCAGGTTCCCGAATAATGCGAGAGCCTGCCCGGGTCTCCAGCACGGGAACCTCGATGTTCCAGCCTGCAGACGCCAGTCTCCTCGCGTACAGCTCGTACTTTTCGTTTGCGACTTGCAAGCTCTCCTCCACGTGGCCCAACATTGCTTGTTGATCGAATTCAGCTCGTACCAAGTTCGCCTCTTCCTGTCCGCTCAATCTTCTGGCCAGCAACAGACCATGGAACCAGGCTTTCAGCTGTGACCTCGGCGTCACGCCCTCTTTCAGGACAACCACAACCTTGGCTCTGGAGGCTGCATCGTTGGAGGCGGCTGATACTTGACACCAGAGGATGTACTGCTCGCCGTCGAACACGTCCACCAGTGTGTGCAGGTCAACACTTGAAAGTTGGAAGGACATCTCGTGGCTCTTCCCATAGGCCAAAGCTTCAAGCAGGGTCTTGAGGGATACTCCGTACTTGCAGTGGCCAAACACTGGCCCTGAGTTCCAGCGGAACACCTCACCTCCACGCCTCTCGAAGATAAGTTCTCTTTTGGAAACCTTTAGAGGTGTGAGGACTTCATCTTTCGAAAACAATGCTGATAAAGCAATGTTGGCGCGTTGGCGATTCAGTTGACGTGAGTGTACCGCTCGAACGCCCTTCCAGTTGAGAAGCAGGTGGACGCCCAGTAGGATAAAGAGCACAATCCATGATAGTGACCCATCGGTTAGGAAATATAACAGACACGTACCCGTCTAAGTATGCATCTGTCAGTAACGTCTGCTCGGAAATAGGGGCATTTTTGTGGTCGATTTACAAGCATTCCTATCAGAGAAATGGCTGTCTCTTGGCTGGCATCTTTCTACGTACTGTTAGCAACCACAATCTTGCATACGTCTTTAGTATGATAAGTCTCAACACTTACAGCATTGAGCTCCCCCAAATTGTTCCACTTGGCAAAGTGGCCACTGAGACTGCTTTTTGATGCGTTCCCAACGACGCCGGATGCGGAGTACAGGATGCTGGAGATACAGAGAACCAGAAATCTGGCTTCCTGCGGGAAATAGGGAGATGCGCAGTCGAGAACCATTGCTGTGTCAGTTAACAGGTCGCAGGCCATGCGGTATGCCTTGCATTCTGCTTCGATAGAAGTTGCAAACAGATGAGCAAATGTGATTGTTGCGAGTCTTCCCATGGACTCTCGAGTGACTTGAATGAGCATAGCCCCGGTTGGCGATGCTAATGAGTCGCCAACACCAAGACCTATTCGAGTTGTCAGCTTATTGTACGTGAAGGCACACTTACTAATCCCACAACGACTTTTGATGCAGGGCAGGTTTAGCCGGGACAGCGCAGAGAAGTTCTTACCTTGCCAAACAGCACGCGATGAAATCATGCCGGCAATCGTACCAGCGAAAGCTTGAAGAGAGTCCTACTTGAGTATAAGCTGGACTGGACACGCCCTGATCTGCATCGGTGTTTACTTGCATAAATCTGATATTCAGCATAGTCGTCTGTTACGCTATGCGGGTAGCCATCGGGCAAGAATATTTCGAGAAGCTCTTGCCAAGGCCTCTTTCTCTTGGGTGGAAGCTACGCGAATAAGTGTCAGGTCACATGCAAACTGTCTTCTGGTCTTCCTTCAGTACGTGAATAGAAGGGGTAGGACTAGGGGTCCTCCATGTTGTTCGCGGAGCTTACCGTGAGATCAACCCTAGATGATCCGGCAACCGGAGCCGACTCGATATACTTGGTCTTGAGGGCTCCGGCTTTGTCATGTTCGGCAAGAACTAGGAAGCCTGATCTCTTCCTCAGCATCGTCGACGTCTCTAGGACGGTTTGCGTCGAGCGCGTTGACATGGTCTAGCGCGCTCTTGGGAAGTTGTTGATGAAAGGACGTTTCGATTCGAACTTTCGAGATTTGGAAAGAAAAGATGAGCTGGTTCCCTTTTCTTGAGTGAAAGAAGATTAGATTGAAAAACAGAGACATCAAAGAGGCTGGCGTGACATGCAGGAAGAAAGTAAGCACGCAAGAAAATGGGCAGAGACCTTTCCCGGTAAGAAGAAGAAACGGATACGGGGATACGAAGAGGACTGCAGGAGATTTCGCGCGCGCGTGAGGACCGTTTTGGTTCGTTGCCATCAGCGGCGAACAACAAATAGTACATGTAAACACGGCCACAAATGACTCTCTGCGAAAGTTTTCGGGCTATGCAGCCGCCGCGTCCTTGTCTGGCCCCCTGGGGTCAAACATGTTCGATGATCTGTCATTGTTCCCCTTCTGCTCTATGTTGACAAGTCGATGTCAGGACTGGGTGTCATGAAAGCGGAGCGCAGGTGTGTGTCTGTGTGGGAGCTGCATGGGCCGCTGGGGTAAAAAACAATAAACTCTCAACCGCAGAGTGCCTCAGAACACTGAACATTTTTATCTCGCCCCTCCGCAGATCGTTTCAAAAGATGGGATTTTTCGTCAGATTGCGGGCTTGCTCGAGAAAGTGGACATAACGTCAGCATACAACTCAGATCAGCTCGGGCCCGGTACGAATGACACGAAATGTCAGCGACGAACCACCCACGGCCAGCCCGTCGCGAAATATGGGATGAAGTGGTTCTAGAGACGTTCCGGCTGAGGCTCATTCCGGTGGGGAAGGCGACGTAAGCCTATGGATGCAGGTTGCGATTCAGCTGCCTATTTCCGCGTATTTGTCTTGTTCCGCCTTGAAGGGCTGAACTTGAGGTTGAGCAAGTTCCAGATTTATCTCTGGCTTCGGCCTCGTCACCAAGATGATGTGGAGAACTGTATCAGGCAGCGAATTTCTCTCTGAGACTTCGCAGCACTCTGTGGTTGCTAAGGTAGGTGGGATTGTTGGTTGAGTGAATTGGATCGTCAAGCTGCCAAAAGTCAGAGAACTGACTGATTGCAGCCTTTGTGGGTTTGATAGCCGGGTGATAGAACTCAGTTCTCGCAGAAAGGCGTATTCCCCCCCGCTGTCGTGCATCATGAGGCGCAGTGGATATTGTGTTAAGACCTGTCAATGGGACGATTTGACTTGTGTGTTGAAAAATCTAGTATTCGTATTCTTAACGATGCCAACATGCCTATTTAGGAAACGATTCCCGTGGGGACAATAAAGGTGGACAGTCATCCAGTTCATTCGAAGTATTGACTCAAACACTCTTTTCCCTGGTTGACCACTTCGAAGAACTGATTTGTCCGGTCAGCTACCCTCGAGCCGTCTTGAAGTGCCTACATGTATGGAGGTCAACATCTAGAATTAGTCAGCAACATGACTCTCGCGACATCCAGCCCAGCAAATTATACGAATACTATACTTGCCGAAATTGGAAATATTGCAGGGGGCTTCAGTGCCGAAAAGCTTGTATCCGGATGGGAAGGTTGGCGTTGAGAGTGTGCATGCCACCTTGTTCCTTGTACAATGCTACACCTCCAGGCCTACGAGCCGCCAAGATCTTTATCCCACCGGACCGGAAGAAGGAGGCTAGGGAAGCCCCTACGGAAGGCAGCACGGAACGCTACTCAACTTGAACAGTATTCGCTTCAACATCCTGCCATGATAGCTGGATACGTGTTCCAGCCGTATCCCCCCGGCGTGTTGATGAGGACCGAACTTATTCGTGCATAGTACGCTGCTACGTAGCCAGGGAGTTGAATGTTCGCGTAAACCCTGTTCCATTCAAATTATTCGAGTCTACGGTTGAAAGGGCCTGTGACTGACCTGGCTTACATGCTTTTGGACAATGTCATTTCCGAAGAACGTCATTTCTCTGCGTACATGTGAGGAAAGGCCTCCTGGTAGAAGGGTAAGCAATCGTCCTGCCAACTTCAAGTGATAATGTACCAGGAGTATTTGAGTAAAAATCCAAAAAAGATATGCGAAGTCTCCGGCTTCGGCCGGGGCAGCATCTCGCAGGAGACGGGTATTGTGGGCACCCCGGTGTATTGCGCTCAGTGTTGCTGTAGTGACTTTCAGCTTCCGACCTTCCGGCCCTCCGGCCTCGGGATCTTCCGCAACGACAACATGCCGGCCTTACTTCTATTAGAGGGCAAACTTCGTCTAGTTCGGTTGGGGAAATATAAAACCTCCTGAGGCCGACCCACATGAGCAGCAGAGTCCAGAAACACTGCCAGCATCTCGTGAAACTCGTCTAGGGCAATCACGTCGGTCTCTCGAGTGGGAATTATCATGATTCGGAAGGGGCAATTGGACTTGCATGTCACAAGTGAGGACCTAAACGAAACGACAATGATGAAATACGAATGATGATTATGAGTTCGATTTGGTATTTGACAGTCTCAACACCTCCAAGATACGAAGGAAGGCTGGGACTAAGTACTAATTTATACGAGAACAATGAAACGACTTTGGTATGGTAGAAAACAAAGAAAAAGCCCGCCCAAGATACAACAAAACAGCAAAGTGAAAGAAACATTACAGAAACAACGCTCATGAATCCCAAATCGGTCCAAACGCAGGAATCCCCCTCGCCTCCATCCGATACACAAACTTATTCACAGTAGGCCCGTTAGAAATAATCGCAACACACTCGGCCCCGCTCTCCTTATACACATTATATGCCAACTGCACCAAATCAGGCCTACCACGCTCATCCGTATCCCAAATCAACGCATCTGGGTCCGCCTTGAGAATCAGATCCATGACGCCCTGCCCGTACGTCTTGAGCGGGTTCTTTGTCGACCAGACGACGCGCGCGGGGACCCGACGCTCCATGAGAACAGGCAAACAGGGACCAATACCGGAGCCCGTTGCCACGAGGACCATCTTCTTGAAGAGGGGGGCGACGGCGAGGACGCCTGAGGCGGGTGTGCCGCGGGTCCAGATCGAGGTGGGCGGATTCTCAATGATGCGCTTGGTCCAGTCGCCGGCCTTGGAGACGACGATGGAGAAGCCTTTGCCGCTCGGCTCCGGGATGGCGGCGAAGGCGTGCCATTCGACCATGGGTCTATCCGTGATGCGGACGCCGCGCGAGGTGCATGGCCCCGGGGTACAGAAGTCAAAGTGCAGACGGACGGCGTGCTTGGAGAGCGGCTCGGGGACGACTTTGACGCGGCGGAGGCGCATCCAGGGGAGCGCGATGCTGAGGGATGTAAGGGCCACGAGGTAGAGAGCGGGGGTCTTTGCCAGGGCCGGGCCGAGGGGTTCGGCGGACATGGAGGCCGCGGTCGCGATGACATGGGCCCATACGAGGGCGAGGGCGGACCAGCCTGCGAAGCGGTGCGTCCACTCGAACTGGTCGTGCATCTTGGCGCGGATGGTGGGGTAGGCCATGACGAGGATCATGAGAAGGAGAAGAAGGATGAGGTAGGTCAGGACCAAGGTGAGGAGGTTGACGGAGTAGAGGGACTGCGGCGCGATGAAGTTACCGGTTGCGGCGCCCGTGAAGATGACCCACCACACGGTGGCGGAGACGGCGCAACCCGAGTGGACGCCGCCATTGTGGTAGACGCGCGCAAAGTGTCTGCGGATGGCGAGCGGCATGGAGGTGGGCACGCGGGAGCAGAGCCAGAAGATGAAGTTGACGACGTAGTCCTGGCGCAGGAGGACGGCGCCGAGGAGGTTGGCGGCGACGGCGGTGGCCAGGTGGTTCAGGGGCAGAGAGAAGTTGCTGTTGCGGCTTTCGTACAGCATCCACACGAAGACGGCGAGGTTGGAGACGAAGATGACGCCAAAGAGCTTGCGGTAGGCGTTGAGTCCGCGGTGGCGGATCCATCTCCAGCCGTGGAAGCCCTTCTTGGAAGGGAGTTCGTACTCTTGTTCCTCCTTCTCGGCCTCCTCCTCGACGAAAGCGGCTGTCTTCTCCAAGTCGATGTTTCTCTGCTGAGAGTCCACGAGGGTGAAGCCGCCTTCGCTGGTAGGGCTGACGGCCGTCTTGATGGACGAGGCGCTCGACGATTCCTGGGGCGTCGACAAGGCCGTCGGGATATCTGCCAGAGGCAGCGGCGGAGGAGTCTGGGCCGCGCCGGAGGCGATGTCGCGGAGGGCCCGCTTGTCGACCTTGCCGTTGGGGGTTAGCTCGATGACGGGGAGGTATTTCCAGACGGTCGGGACGGCGTAGAACGATTGGCCCTCGCCGACGACAGTCTTCAGCTGAGCTTCGTCGATCGGCGCAGGGGCAGAGTAGAAGCCCCACAGACGATCGTCGATTTTCAGCGCACATCCCTTGACAACACCAGGGCATTTTTCAATAGCGCGAGAGACGCCATCGAGCTCGACGCGGAAACCAGAAATCTTGACCTGGTCGTCTTTCCGGCCGAGGGGCTCCAAGCTACCGTCTTCAAGCCAGCGGGCGAGGTCGCCGGTGTTGAACATCATACGACTGTATTTGGGTTTACTTGTTAGCGTACTTTTCTCTCAAGTCTCGGCCGCAAGAACGGGGATAAAAAGAGGCGCAAAACTAACCCATCCTTTGCGAACTTGTCGACCTTATATCTTTGTGCCGTCAACTCCGGCAAGTTGAGATACCCCCTAGAAACGCCTGGGCCGCCGGCCCACATGACGCCAGGTTCGCCAATCCTGACAGGGTTCTCATCTTCATCGAGAACGTACACGTTGGTGTTGGGGTTAGGCTTGCCAATCGACAAAGTCTTGCCCGGCTTATGAAGATGGGCGGTGTTGAGAATGCTGATTTCGGTAGGACCGCATACGTTCCAGAACTTGACGTAGGGCGCCCAAAGCTCGGCGAGGGCCAATGGGCAGGGCTCGCCGCCGACTGCGATGGTCCTGATGTTGGGGAAGTCCTCGCGCCTGGGCATGTGCTTGAGGACAACAGAGGGTGTCGCGATGACAGTGTCGACACGCTGCAGGCAATCCGTCCAAAGATCATTGCCGCTGCCTCTGATGTGAAGTGTTCCTCCGTTCATCATCGTGCCGAGAATCTCCCACGCGCCTAAGTATCACATTGCCGCGTCAGCGTGGTCGGACACTAAAGAAATAGAGTTTGAGACATTTGACTTACACATATCGAAACCGACGTTCAACTGTTGCGCTACGTTCTTTCCGACGCGGATGCCCAGCTTGGAAGGCTCCGCTAGAAGGGTGTTGGTAACGCCCTCGTGTCTCACATCCACTCCCTTGGGTCGCCCGGTAGTGCCCGAGGTGTAGATCACGTAGGCTCCATCCTCTGGCTTGACAATGACACCGGGGTGCCCATTGTTGCCGTGCTTCCACAGCCAACTGTTCGCGTCGAGGTCTACCACCCTGACAAGGTCCCGCCTTTCAGAGGGGATGCTGCGCAGCACCTTTTCCCTGAACTTGGGAAGGCACAGCACAACCGGCGCGTTGGAGTCGACAATGTCGTAGCCGAGTGTGTCTTCGGGGATGATGCCACCATCGAGAGGGACATACTGACCACCCGCCTTGAGAACGGCAAAGATGAAGACAACCATTTCGATGCAGCGGGAGTAGACGAGTACGACACGGTCTCCTTTCCTGAGGCCGTATGTTCCTCTGAGCTCGTTGGCGAGCACGTTGGCCCTGCGATTGAGCTCCCGGTATGTGATGGTCGTGCCATCGTAGTGTCGGACAGCCGTGGCGTCAGGATGTGCTGCCGCGATGGACTCGAAGGCGTGGTGGACGACGTGGTAGGGTATCGCATCGCTCGGTCCTCTGCTGAATTGGTTGAAGAGAACTCTATCCGCCAGGGACAGGTTTTCCAGCGAGTGGAACGAACGCGAGGGAACCATGATGAGGAGCTTCTAGGTGTTGATGCCCTGCGGTGATGTTGCCTACCAGTAACACGCCTCGTAGCCTCATCTCGAGAGGTGGGCACCTCGAACCAGATATATCTCCTCCCCAGGACCATCGCGTCTGTGGG